>MNPL01007610.1:10961-29075 GCA_002081605.1 Tropilaelaps mercedesae | reverse complement strand
GTATATATATATATATGTATATATATATATATATATATATATATATAATTTCTCATCAATGAGAAAATTGCTCAAAACACCATGGACTTCCGAACCGGCGCACATCGATATCAGATGCTGGACACAGATGTTCAAAACTACACACCACTGATTAGAAGAGAATTTTTAAAACAAGTAAGAGACAAAACGGAAAAGTGTGTTCTCATTTTAGTGTGACGCTTACCATGTTTAATTTAAGAAGCATCCGGATGAAAATTTTGTACATCAGGGGAACGTTCGTTCAAGTATTCGTATACGATGTAGCTGCACAATGTAGACGTGATCAGAGGTGGCCATTGGAGTCTTCATTCAGTCTTCTTCATCTGGGTGGGAAATTATAATAAAGAGTTAACGCTATTGACCTAAAGGAAACTGGATTTCGACTGGATTTCATTATGCTAGGGTTGACATTCTACCAAGCCATTACCCCACTAATGCGTGGTTCTTCGATAGGTTGGGGCGATGCTCTAATACAATAATCTCCTCACGCGTAGCACTACTCCCTACGACTTTCTCTGCATATTTTATTATATATAGTACCCATCAATTTTGAGCTGCACCAAGAGGTATTTTTTGTAGGTTTACAATAGAGCACACAGCTAACGTAACAGGCTACGCTACAACGAGCGCTAGCTAATAAATAAATAATAGCAACAATAACTGACAGAAATTCGCCTCTTAGACAATGAGCGAAGTCCAAGGCTTCATTTTGCCTCAAGCGTCAACTGGATATCCGAGTAATACCGGAGCACTAACTAGGCCCGTAAGCTAGCCCCTATATAAAAACGACTGTTATTTTACCGCTGACGTTGTCTAAGTTACCTAAACGAGAAGCCACCATTTTTTGCCGCTATTACACAAGATAACCTTGAGTGGCATATGACCTCGCCTACGCCACGTGTTATCTTCTTACAGTTCTTAGCTGTCCCTCGCCTCTGGCACCGCTCGCACAGCTCAACCAGCGTGGTGATGATCTTCTCCCCGGCCGAGCACACGTCGCATTCGTGGCCCACACTCCACACGCGGCCCGGCAGATGGCCACGCACCGGAAACGCGGCCGGATGTGCAAGTTAATAGAGAATGTGCTCCGCCCCTCTGTGTCCTTTTCTCCCACTTGCCGTGTCCGAACGAGACAGAGTAAACGGCCTTATCACATCCGCGAAGATCTCGCCCCCTACCCCGTCCGAGAGCCCGTACCAGCGTCTTGGCCAAATGCTGAACGCGCTAGCCCTAATATTTTCCGGTTCAGTCGGCCGGTGTCGATTGATACGTGTTGAATAGGGCCATTCAACAACGCGGAAAGCGGTGGTCGCTTTGTACGGAAGCCGTATAATAATATAACTGGCTGGATATGGACGTTGTTTATGTGTATGGTGCATAGGCATAAACAACAGAGCACATTGGAAAAACAGGCCCGCAAAGGACGGAGGAGCGAGAGTACGTACGCAGTCTCCAGATCATACATAATGCCGCATTGCACATTTACATTTATATGGGGTCCGTCTTTCGAAGTGATGCAGAAATTGTTACCATGGACGTTAAATGTTAGCTGATAGTCAGCCCTAAAAAATATAGATCATAATGTCGACACAGATAGCGGTGGAGACTTTGCATTGACGGTTCTAGTCCTAAAATAACGACATTTCGAACACTCGTGGCCACGTTGTTGTGCTGATAGGCTAATTGGCTGCGCTCACAGGGACTGTACTTGCTTTAATAAGTGCAGGATCACCACTGTCCTTCCCCCCTACAAAGCACGGTCGGAGTATTAGGCCTATGAAATAAATAGGTCATAATGTGACACACAGAGATCACCCGTACTACGTGTGAGATCCTCTGAATGCGCACGGCGGTAACCGACGCAGATTGAAAATGGCCTCTGCAAATTTCAGCTGTTTTTACCACTGTTATGTGACAACTGTTGGCGCGATATCTTGTCCACTCAGTCTTGTCCAGTATTGCCACGACATTGCGTAGACGGTCGGGCAGTGGTGGATACTAATGGTGACGTTTGAATCGCTGTAAGGCGGAATCAACGACCGGAGATATTTTAATTTCCAAAAATGATAAACTTGGGTCTACGAATAAATCGTTTGGTTGTAAATGTAACTTTTATATATATATATATATATACATATATACATATATATATATATACACGAGATGTATTTACTGGTCTGGTTAGAAAGCTCGCAGGATAAACTATATTGCTACAATTCCTGTGGGGAGAAAAACTAAGTAGATCGTTAATTATCATTGCAGTATTAAAAACATTTCAGGCTTCCAATTAACTTAAGATTGGTATAGCGTACGTCAATACACGCACCTGGCTGACCACCCGATACGTCGGCTGCAATCCGTGTCACTGCCTCATTCCACATTAATTACGTCAAGCTTTGTACAACGACAAATTCTGACTTCTTGACATAGATTCGGCTAACGCTAATTGACACATTCTATGTTCCAATTTTCCTCATTCAATCTGATGGGCGCAATTCTGTAAACATACTAACCTTGGTCGCTTCAGAGCGACGCAAAGCTCAGAACGTTAATTTTGGATTTTGGTTTCTTTTTTAAAAATAGTGCAACGAACTATTCTGAAAAAAAACAACTTTATCTAGCTGACTCTCAGGGCACGAGCCAGTTCAGTTTGGGTAAATGACGCCGCGTCTTCAGCGTGAATCTTGCGCATCTCCCGCGATGGAACTAAACTCATGTACGAAGGCACATCGAACTCGCTTCTCTTTTCCTAGCTCTCGTTAATCCAATTTAATTACATCCCGTTTTCCTTCAATACAATTTTCCTGATGTGCCTTCCCGAGCCTTCGGCCAGTCCCTGTTGTCGTCTCAAACACCACCAGGACGCCCTGACCTAAGCGGTTGTATTCACCGACCTCTGCGCCGTGATTAAAACTGCTGACGCAACGGGCGGGCGTCGCCCAAAACAGTTCCGTCTCATCGCATAAAATTGGTGGCGGTAGCCTTCGCGTCTAAACGCCGGCGACAGCTACACACGCGATACATGCCATATTGTCTGAACGACGACCACGATCAATTGGGGCTAGCGGTGTCGCCCGCACGCCATATCAGCCAGCTGAAATCGTCGCGCCGACGGCTGGGAGCCGTGAAGAGGCTATCCTTGACAACGGACGACCCATTCGGCCTGACGTTGGCTGGCAATGCCGACTGAGTGCGAAAGCGTAGGTTCTGTCTGGCGTGGCGCGAAGAGCGACTCCACGCCAATAGGCCATGAAGTAGGCCCACATATCTTCTTGTCAGGTCCGCCTGGTGCTGTTCGGTGCGGGCGTGCGTGACCACTCACACTTGCACAACGTCGAGTGCCGCTTGTGACGGTGCCGACCGACCGGGCCAAGCGAAACGGGCAGCGGAGGGCCATGGCCCTGAGCATCTCTATATAACTGCTAACTGGAGCCGCCCACTCGTCAACGCACTGGAAATGTGGAAGAACAACCTCTCGAATGTTGTACGCGAGCCATTTGGGTAGACGCGGTATGTCGACAGGCGGCTATTTACATCGCGAGGTTCGAGGCTGTATCGAGAAAGGACCGTGTGGAATAGAAAATGGTGCCCCTTTAATGCAGACTGTGTAGAATTTGTCGAACTTTTTCGTTATTTGATCCAGCTCAATTTATTATTTAACAGTAAAATACTTCTGAAATAAATGTACACATGCAGCAATATATATTATACATATATGACAAATTAGTGACCGAGTATGAAATGCACGAGCAGCGACTTACTCCGCACACAGGTCAAAGAGGATATAAATAACATGAAAGGAAATAACACGATATCAGCCAGAGCTCCTACCCTAACTTATATATGTTGTTCTGATTTTACAGCGGGTTCCATGGCGACCATCGCTTGGCTACGGTATACGACTCGTGCAAATATGTGTGGTAAGCTAAGCTCGCGAATGCAGAAAGTTATTGAAGTAACGGATCAGAAGTGGGAGTCGATCATTACCAATCACTATTGGAGTCCTTTTCGTGGTCGCGCCAGTCTTAACTATCTTGGACGACCTGTCTGTTGCTTCGAGCCGACCTGCGTGCCCCCACAGTTGAGAGAAACGATTCTACCAGTTGGGAGTTGTCACGATTTCCATACATTTGCCTCATGTTTCATTTACGACCGGCTCTCAGTCGTACCTAGCAAGGAAGTCTGTCCCTCGCTTTGATAACGTCACAGGCGTGAAATTTTCGAGAACGACCTTCACATTGGATTGTGTCGCTGAGTGCGCTTGCTCCTTTTTATTATCAAATACTTATTCGCATTGAACGTCAACGACACGTTCTGTAATGCAAGGCTCATGAAACCGCGCACGGTAGGCCTATGATATCTCATCCTTCGCAGTGTCCGCCATCTTCTGCTAGTAGTACTGGCAGTTACATAGCTTCGTCGCGTCTGGCGTTTTCGTCTCTTTGAGCTCTCGGACGGGAATGTCGTAAAAATGTTCAAATAGTGCGCGTAGCCTTTTACGCCTCACTAGGGCCCTCGGTCAGACGGCGAACTCAAATATGTACGCTGCTATATCATGATTTACCTTCATAGCGGGGCACTTCGAACTGCCGTGAGCTGATCTCTTTTTTTGAGAGGTCGAAGTAGGCTGAAGCCGCAGGGAGGCGGGGAGCGTGTCAGGAATGCCGAAAGGAAGAAGACCCACCAGTTTCGCACGCCCTGCTTCGAAAGTAGACGAGTGCGCGCGAACGTGCGGCAAGTCATCTCGTCTAGGTTCAACTTCTATGGCGCTAGCGTGTATTGTGCTTTTAGCATGATGCCGTATGGTAACTTAGTGCGGCAGGTTAGACTGCGTCACCGTCGTCCTGGTCGACAACACCGGTGACAGTTTCCAGCTCGACATCGTTGATCGCAGCGTCCACTCCTTTAGAACTGTCCGTCTGGCACAGCTGAATATCGACGAGTCATTGGCTATTCATCGGGAAAATTAACCAGCCGCCTCGAAGGGGGTTTCGAATTAAGATTCTACACATTGATCGAAGCGACGTCAGCAGGCCGAGCTGCCGCCATAATCTTGCTCCAACGTCGGTGCCCGTACGCGTCGCCCGCGTGTGTCTATCCAGAACCAAGCGGCTCGTTGGCTTGTCGGATCGGGCTGCCAGGTTTTCGGCTAATACTATGGTATAACGTTACCGCTCGTTCTTACGCTCGCTAGATAGGTTTCCGTCGGAAAATTTATTACTCCATGTCCCACGAGTATCGGAGTTGGGATTCAAGAGTTCGAGACTGCGTCCCCTATTAGTCGACGCCGGTCAGGCGCCCTCTTGGCCTCTTTGCGCATGCCCGGCGCAGGACTGCGAAGGCCTTCGGCGCCGGGTCCTGCCGAACTGGAATAGCCAGGAGGAGCTAGGAAAAGGACAGAGGTGTAGCAGTTGGTTCAGCCTGCGTCGTGCACAGAAGGAAGCTAATCGGACAGGACACAGATAGGCACTTGGAGTTCGGAACTCGTTGAAGCACACGATAGCTCCATAAGCGAAACGAGAAAGAAACGGACAGACGAAGGAGGAAGAAGGAGGGGAACTGGAGGATGGAGAAAATAATGAATCTGAAAGCTTGCCGATCGCCCGTACGCTCTGCTTAAGGAAAAACCATGCACACAATATATGGTAGATAACCGTCGAAGAAAAACTGTGTATGGTGGGATCGCTGAGAAGTTCTACAATAATTTGGGAGATGATGATATCGGTCATGTTGATGTTCGATGAAGTCGAAAAATGTTTCAGTTGATGAGTCGCATGTATTCATACTCCGGGCGTGTCCCTGGAGAAAACTTTGAGTAACAGCACGTACTTGAATATACGTAGTGGTGTGTGTGTACTATGTGTCGGTTGCAGTTAAGGGTGCTTCTTTAAAAAGCCGAGAACGTTTGTCTAAAAATGTCTTATCTTCAAAAAACGCTGAAAAGAAATTGCACGACCTGCATGCATAACGCAGTGTTTATGGGTTCACTAATTTTTGTCAATGAAGTTGTCACCTTGTTAGCTTAGACGTTGCGTTGATCTGGCATTCAGTGATTCTTTGCGAGTCTGACATGTTTTCTGTATCTATATTGAATAAAGTGTTAACGTTTCAGTAATTAAGTTACAACCTCATCCAGTAATAACTCGCAAATCGGAGTGACGATGTCGGCGTTGTTGTCTTCCCGAAGATCTTTTCAAACTTAGCGACATTTGACAGGCCTTTTAATTTTAAGAAGAATATACCACTAGCTTCCGCATTTTGCGAGTTTTTCTATATTCGTTTATGTACAATGAACTGGTCAATAAAAACGCGAAACAATATAGCATCGACCAAAAAACCAATTCATATGTGAGTAAATGATTCATTACTTAGCAGATGTTCAAAGCTTTTAGCGACTACAGGCCAAACATGTTCGGTTGCCCAGAGCAGACTTAACTGCCACTAGCAGTTGCAAGATACATGATGCACAAATTAAGATTATCTATCTTATTATCGGAAAGGTTATGCCAAATGGTTAAAACGAACTTCGAATAATAATGGTATCAACGCTTGTTTTTCTATATTCTATTTTCTATTTCTATATTCTCTATGTAACTTAGACTGGTTTTTTCAGTGTGTGCAAGTTGTTGTCCTGAAAAAGTTATTTAAACTCGTACAACCGCTACAGCTATATTACTCAAGGTTGTAGAAGCTTTTGTCAAGTAATCCATTACAGAAGCTGAAAGTAACGGACTTTTGATTCTGATCTTTGAGCATTTTTAAAAAGTAGCAGCAACCTGAAGTAACTCGAAAACTATTAAACTTTGCGAAAAAATGTGTTAAAACATTGTCTTAAAATACACATTTGTTTTGGATAACCTACTGTTCAGTCCATTTTCTCGAACCTGTCAATTGTAAATAATCGCTTAAAATCGCCATTTACGATTGTTTCTTGTACATTAGACTATTTTTCCGAAAAGCGCCAAAGAACTGATCCAAAAGCTATCACTAGTAAAAAAGAGACAATTTCTCTCTAAAATGCGTACATTCGTGAAACGTCTCTGGTAAAATAAAAAAAATCTGCTAAAAAGATATAACGACACTTTTTCAACGGTAGAGCATTCACAACCAGTCAGAGCTCACGTTACGTAGGCATGGATACATATTCACGCTATACAAACTTATGAGATCGTAGTGCGACAATAGTCGGTCTTTCGACGCCCGAAAGGTGTCGTGTACCAAACGCATGTTACTTCCAAAGGCGTCTCTAGAAAAAATGAACTCGTATGTCTCCTAAGGGCCACAACTACGAGGTTATCCATACGCTGGACATACGCTGACTGCTCTTCAAAACGCATTTGCGTAACTTTTAGGCAGCCGTTCTTCTATTATATTGTGCATCGAAAAACATTCCACTCACTGTGCCAGTGTCGTAGACCGTTGTAATCTACAACGGTCTACGACACTGGCACTTGTGGCGTATTCTCATCCGTTGCGTTTTATCTAGTTGGAACCGAGCAGTGAACCTTCTTTTTGACTACGGTTCTATTATGACCGACACTAAACATTGATTCATTATCAGCAGTACGCCAATGAATGAGTACGAGTTACAAACCGTGCGCCTAGGATATTCAAATCAGTTCACGACATGTAACGGGTAATAAGCCTATTACAGTGATAATGGCACCGAACGGGTTGAGCCATGAAGTGAAAAGCTGATCCAAAACGTAAGCTATGCCGCAAAAGATAAAAATAATCTCAGTGTTCTCAGATACGAAATTAGGTAGCAACTGGCGGCCTTAATCTCAGACGTATTGGGAAAACTTCTACTACACTGTAACTTCTATAAAATAGGCTAGGTTATGGATGATAGTGTCACAATGGTGATGTGATCGCGCAGATAAGAACATCTGTCTTGCCCTCTGTTAAGCCCCGTCTCCGACTTTGCCCCCTGCGCGATTCGTCCGTCGGCCTGAACAAAGCGCATTGGCTGCCAACGCGTGTTACGCACTTGCCGCTAATAGCCACTAATGTTAACCTTGCTTGCAGAACATGCCTGCCGCGTAGCCAGCTTCTATACCATATATTTCCGAGGTTATCCCCATAAGTTGGAACACTCTACCGCGAGGTCCCCAGGTCTTACCCAGGAACCTTAATCACGGGGAACGACGATGACTTTACACCGTCCCGTGGTTGGATTGCCCGTGAACGGGCGATGAGCCGTGCAAACTGTGAGGATTGAGCGATTTTCGAAAGTTGGAAATTACCTATCATCAACACGACGTCAAAAGGGACAACTTTCCGTAGATGACAGGTAGCGGAGAAAAGGGCGAAGAGTTTAGCTTAGATAAGCGCAATGCCTCTTCCAGCTGGGTGAACATTGTCAGGCATTTAGCTGTCGGCGCGCTCACGCGCTAACTGAAACCGATGCTGCAAGCCGGGAAAGTTTGCGACATGTCGTGTCAATAGGGAACCACTAAAATTAAAGAATTTCTATTCGTTTTTTTCCATTAGCTGATCTAAGCCTCTGTGTTCGAGGACCCATTTACTATTGCTGTGGAAGTGCTATTGAAATATTTAATGTTGATATGCAGAATATTTGTATACAGGAACTGATGAGAGCATAAAGCGCATGGTCATACAGCGCCATAGCAATCTTGATGGTCATTGAGAATTCTAGAAGGATGTCCTCCGATCGACTACCTGATACTATTCTATGCAATTCCAGTGGGCAGAGGCGTTATGTTCTACAGAATATGTTCTGACCAACGCATCTACATGATAAGTTCTGCTCCGCAAACGTCAGACTACTTTGATTATGACGTTGCTCAGCGTGAATATAAATACAGGCAATTGATGTTTGTTCAATCTGATGGCTGGTATGGTCACCCATATCCTTGGGTGCGATTCTTTTGACTATACAGGAAGCGAGAAGCTAAGAACGAGTACACCGTTTTAAACCGTGCCGAATGTTAGTTAATTCGATCTCAGCCGGATCTCATAGACAATGTGAATAACCTACCAGCTCTATTTGAAAATAACGAAGAGCGACTACAGTTTACACTGTCCATGAATAAATGGCATTTTCTAATTGACAAACTAGCAGCAAAGGTTCAGCTCAAAATTGTAGTGTATTTGCAGCAGTAAATCAGGGCAGCTCCCGAGTAGATTATTCAATGAACCACAGCGCCTCCCATGAGGTTCCGCCTACATACAGGCAGGTCACACGTGTTAATAAACATGCACTTCCATATCTTACAATAAGCGAATAAAGGGATACGACCCAACTTGGGTCTGTTAAATAACCGGCGGCTGCATCAGTAGCTTCCTTACATAACCGAGATCTCGCTAAAAATATATACACTCATTTGCAAGCAAATACGTGGTGCCAGTGCATTCGGTTCGAAGGTTTATTTCATCGGAGTTCTTCACAGGATCATATGCGGTGGTTCTACGATGGAGAACGACCATTTCAAACGCTACATTCTACGAACTAACAACCTAAATTAGACCACGAAGAAAAAGCTACATTTGGAGCTGAAAAAATTTCTGCACGGTCATCTGTGCAGAAATCCTGTGCAGCATCTCTATAAGACTCACGCGGAAGAATGTCTATCCTAAAATTGTATATGTCTGGCTTATCAACGCTGCCAACAAGTAGGCGTCACGGTTCTAATGTTACCGTTACGTTATTTCTCCTTAATTAACCAAATCATGTATATGCGTACGCGTTTGCCAGCAAGTCTGGAATGAGCAAATGTTCGCTGAGCCGACGTCGTTAAAGGGTCCGGCACTCGCACCCGACGCAAACGTCCTGACCACGAGACGACCATCGTCAGCCGGCACTCACCAGGAGAGTCGGTCAGTTTATGGGTGAGTGTCGAAGGACATCGGAACTCCTTCCTCGGATCAGCTTGCTACACATTTATGTCGGAATGCAATCTAAAGTTTCCGGCGAACTTTCCAGCTGGCGTCTCTCCGCCCCGCTCCTGCTCTCCGTTAGATCACTACTTTTCCCCCTTTGTCTCTTGATCTCCCCATATTTCGAACATCTACGCCAACATATCCAGATTCAGACACACTAGGCCGTCTGCATAAAGCATGATGGAATGGATGTGAGTCGAAACCCATCGAAGAAACCGTTGTCTCGACCTTCCAATTCCTCATATCCCTTAACCGGCCATAGGGAGCGATGTTCGTTGGCATGACATTTTGTGTCTGGTGGTCAACTAGGCGGGAAGTGAGAGAGAGAGAAAGAGGAAGAAAAGCCTTGTTTGTTTCCACTAAATGGTCAGGACGAAGGGTGGTTATGAGAACAATGGTGGTCTGTCCCACTCTATGTGATATCTGGACACTTTTTTTAGCCCCGAGGTGCAGCGAGAGAGCGTCTAGGAAGCAGCCTGAAAAAGGCTGAAGTCTTGGTTACTCCATGTTTTATGCCGAATTTTCAAGGCGACTGAACGCGGCGCTCAGGATGTAAGATCGCCCAAAGTGAACTGCTCATCGTGATCCACCGATGGATACGCGCCCGGTGTTAACACTTTGCGAGCTCGAACTTTCGAAGGCGGCTTGTAGATGTGAGTATCGGCATCGTACGCAGTGTGGACTGCAAATCCCTAAGTATTCGCGCGGCTACAGTTTTTCGATAAATTTTACCGCGAGAGAAAGACGTGATATGACCGCATCAAACTTTTCTGCCAGAAACCCGCGCGAAAAATTAGCTAAAAATAAGCTGTCGTCCACACCTTGTATTTGACATACGACCGTTGAATCTACCCACTGAGACAACAAATACGATGCCCGTTCCCAGATGCAAGAAGTATTCGCGCATCTGAACAAACCTTAAATCTGGCGCACAAATTCTCATTGTACTATCTATCGAAGCAGTGCTTGTGCCCTTACACGTATGTCAACGTATATGTAGTGCGCTGTTACCATTACCAGTATACGCAATTTTAGTACTTTCACGCTAGGCGGACATCATCAGTTGAGTGGGTATGTCTTCAAGCGGTTTTGCAGTACGCAGTGGGTGCATGCGAAGTGAAGTGCGTTCAGAGCCAGCGTCAGCACCCGCCCTCAACTGTGGCACCTATTGATGAGTGTGTCACAACGTTTACCGAATCATAGTTCCAATATAATAAAACCGCAAATCGTTAAATACTGCCACCTAACAATAACGTAATATTGTTGGATACAAGTTCATTTCATTGCGACACTAAACATATTCGTAGGGGGTTGTCTGTACCTGATCGTGTTCATCACACAGGTCCGTAAGCAAAGCAGTTACCTACGTTAGTTGCCCGATGCTTAGAATTTACTGTAGAAGTCCTTTAACAAAAAAGGAACGGACAGGAATACAGGAGAAGAGAGAGCGAGAGAGGGGAAAAAGAAAATGGTCCTATTGTACACATTATTCCCGTACCTCTCCGCATTTGAGTCACAGCGTTCGCACGAGCACGGATCTACGAAGTTTTGCAAAGTTTTGCATTTTCCCTCTTACATTCCAGCAAGCATATTCGACTTTGTTTGTGACAAGTTTACCTCACCGCCAGTCACCGCTGCTCACCTCTTGGGTTATCTTCTCTATATTTGCCCTCTATGACCATTGTACATTCACATGCCACACCCGGTACGCATGAACTTCAGTGTTCCGTTGTGATCTGAACTATCGAATGTAACTGAAACGTATCTTCATCTCCTTTCTCTACGTCTCCCTCTCGTAGCCGCTCCCTCAGCTAAAAATTACCGTTCCTTGCCAAATCTCTTTTAAATTACACTTGTATGCGTTAGTTCGGAGCGGAGGCGGTGCCAGCGCCCGGCGAACGAGGATAAGAAATAAATGCATCGCTATGGCCGATGGGCTCTAAACAGCTTTCCAACGCAAATGAGACGGCTAACGTTGCTTTTCGCTGCCATGCGATGAAGCGGCACTTCGGCCGAATAGGGCACTGCGGGCCAGCAGCCCTCGCGCTCCAGGGCCCGTTGCTCCGAAACGAACCGGTAAACCTGGCCATATCGGTGGCGAAGGCAGTTTCGCTTTGCGGCTGCAATTTACGATAGCGTTCATTTGCTACGAGATAACGCGCCACATCTCTGCTATGACCAGACATACGGCGTCTGGCAACGCCTCGTGCCACGAAGCACCGGCGAAACGCACGTTAGGCCGCTTCGCGTAGAAATGCGTACGACTCTCGTGTTACGCGCGCTAGGCCGAGGGCCTGTTTCGTGGTTTTGCCCGTACCCGTAATCAACGCGAACCCGACGTGCAATTGGGGGAGACGGACGTTTGTGAATAACTGCTCTGTGACAATGCCTTGTTCTCATGTACGAATGGTTAAAATGGAACCGTAAATTAATGCCACGTTATGCGCATTTCGGTAACCAAGGTAGGCCGATTACTCGCGTTGGGGTCTCTTCTCTTTAGACTCGTCTGCAATCGTAGAATAAATTCGAACGACTCGCGTAGTTACATCATGCCGAAGACATGACGTTACGCAACTTCTAAAAAACTCGTTGTTTTAGTAGGTTTCTTTATCTCGATTGGATCGTGGCAAAATTGTATCAACGAAAGTCTCAACCGCGTTAAAAGGACACTGGCAACGGGGTCATGATGGTCGAACGAAAACGCGATGTTTCAAGTCGAGGACGGCTACAGGCACCTGTGAATGAGACGGCGCATATCGAATTTATTTAGTACGTACATAACTGGAGAGGGCATCTATATTTAACCGCTCAGAGCGAGTGAACCTAACAGCGCGCATATTTTTTATCCTCTATTTAACCAGATGGGTTCCCTGGAGCCAGTTGGAATTCGGTAGTCACCGCCACCCTAAAGGCGACTACATTAAAATAATATTTATGTTGTTACTGCCTGGCTCTTTAGCACCCTGCACCACCCAGAGAAGCTGCTGGTACACTGCTATAGGTACGTGAGGAGTGCTTGCAATTCTATAGTGATTAGAGCATCTTCCTTAGAATCTTCCTTGCCTGAATATCGCTGAGAAAGAACAAAAACCTGCTGAGGAACACGCACATGATCAACGCTACCAATACTACCATCAGCAGCGTCTATTTGTAGCATTTAATACTATTGATGCGTCAAATTGCAGGCTGCTTTTGAACACATTTTCTTTAGCTTGAGCTCTAAAAACATTTTTCAAAATATTTTGAATTAGCAGAGTCTGTTATGGTCAATCGCTTGAATCACAAGAGTCACTAAGTGCGTTAAAGTAGTAACTAAATTAAGGCATGTGCTAATTAAAGCTAAGGATCGTTCTGTTTCACAGATGTTGTATTGTAATTCGCGGTTATTACTGAAATGCTTGCTGGCATAAAGAATACAAAAAGATAGAAAAACATTTGTATGGTCTAAGTGATATGCAGACAATTTCTGAAATCACTGTTTATTGCATTATCAGAAAAACAAAGCAAACCAGTGAGGCCGGGACTTCTGATCGCTTCTCTGATCGATTTTCGATACCAGTCTTGCAGCAAAAACAACATCAGCTCCGGCACCCTTGAATACACAAACAACAAGCTAATATGACTAGGGTATTCTAGATCCGATTAAAAATATATGCATTTTAAGGTAGAGCTGCGACGGTATGTTAATGCCAGTAACACAGCATCAGCACGACAACGCGCGGTTATCCACGTGAACATGTTCTTACGTCTGGATGTGCAGACGACGCCGATGTCGTTTATCGAAGGGGCCAACGTCCTCCCCTCCGCAAGGCTCTGTCGATACAAGTCGTTGCTATGATTTTCGATTCTGCTCTGGCCAGGGTAAATCCGCTTTCATAATAAAAATAACACGTGCCACGCTTACCGCCGTCAAGACCGAGCGCAGAATAATAAAGGATATGTATTGATGATATCGGAGGAACAGCTTGACGCTACTCCGATAACGAGTGCGGCCAATTCGAATGGAACAGAGACGAATGCTGTAACTACATCACCGCTGATGTAGAGTGAAGGATGTTGGGATAGTCGAGTCGAGCCTTAGAGTAGGATTCGAACGGAGGATGACGGTCGGTCATGGCTATCAGGCTCGCTTACGCCACATGTGTATTAGTGATGCTGTTTTCTACTGTGGTATTATTCTTACTACATCGTCTAAGTGCAATATATCTGTACATGTTACTCTTTTTAGACCTCGCTGGAACGCAGCAGGCCGTTGCGCAATGATATGATACTACCACGTATTTTACATTTATTGTTATTCATAGAAACTTCAACAAAAGCTAAAAATATATGAGAAGATCAACAGGATATCATCGGGCTGGCGCCATCGTTAATCCGCCTGAACTGAAGTACAACGTCCCGATTGACAACGAGATGGCCAAAAATGCTTCCTATTTAACGGGCCCATAACGCGCTGCCTATTACCGTGCTTTAAACTCACTAACGTTGACACACCGCAACACTCAAGCAATTTTTCGTTCTACTTTTTCCTCTGCCTCAAGAGTCTTGTCAAATAAAACAAACTTTAGAAACGAATTATTTAGAGACAGGTTGAAACATTCCATTCCAGCAGACTAGCTCTGAATTATCGGCTATTGACGTTTCGCGCGGTTACGTCGCATCTCTCGAATGTATGAGCGATTACAAATCAGAACGATTAATGGTGCCTAGCTTTTTCGTGTATTTTCTCGGGTTTTGTGTGCGAAAAACATAAATTTTCAGAGCTAACAGCATGTTTCGAGAACGCGGCGAACATTGTTCACGGTAATCAAGCCTATTTCCTCTCGATGATCGAGCCATCGGCGAGTAGCAGTAGAACCATCGACTGCTAATAAAACGGCTGCACTTTGGCTGATTTTGGCGCGTTTTTATCGGCTCTCCAAAGAGCTGCGTGTATTAAAAGGCATGAAAGAACTAGAGTAACCCTACCGGATTCGAAAGCGTCCATGTCTAGAGAAGAGACGCCGCCCCCACGTGATTCCGACCCCAACGCTTTGTTAGTGTCAAAGAAGATCCACGTACACCTACTTGACGACCTAAGTGTCCATTAACTCGATCAAGAGTTTCCTAAAAATGTTAAGTAATTCATTCAAGTATAGAGAATTGTGCGTCATGGAGTGCGTCCTTGGTCCGCATCAATATCAGCCATATGGCATGTAGCTTTCGACTTGCCGACCTTTTCCACTGGTCGTACTTGTTTCTGTCATTTTTTTTTCACTACTGTTTTTTTATTTATCGTATACGTTGTGTCTATTGGCGGTCGGCCTATCTAGCAGCCAATGTAACTGCTGCGTGGTCCGCCCAGTCTACGAGGTCAACTAGTTCCCGGCCAGTTCTGCGGCGTCGGCTTCCCGCAGCGTCCCCTGTATCGTCATACGTACACGGTTCGCCATAACTCACCAGAATCGACCAAAAAGACGCTGTACGGAGAAAAATAAGGCGGCAGAAAATGACGCCGTAAAAGTTCCTCACACACGTTTTTTTTGCTCGCTGCTTTGCCCCGCCTTCGACGCGTTCCGCATTGCTATTGCGTCCACCGCCGCAGCCGTTTCAAAAAAAGCGCCCCGACGGCGTCGGGCCTGGTCGGTTGCTCATCCTGAAAGTTTGCTCCTTCAACCGCCGCACGCGACCCGCCTTCACGGCGACGCCATTCAAATGCGTTCATTCCGTCCTTCTGTGAGTGCAGAGAAGAAAGTGTTACCGTGTGCGATGCCGATGATGGCGCGGTTTTGCCCTCTGACTGCGTCAAGGACAAAGTAAGGATGACTCGCAGGCAAAGTTGCGGACAAGAAAAGTTCGATGCAAAGGTGCGTCCGCGATCTGGTTGGGATACGACCGCTCGTGAGTCGACCACATCGAGTTGTTGTAGGACCGATTTGAATGACGGACGGTCCCCAGATCGAAGGCGACTTTATGGTCGTATCGGACCCAGTCGCTGGCAGCTCTACTATTACCGTAAGGTTAACATTTTGTGAACGATCCCTTCGACATTTCGGCCAAAGGTGGGGACGAGCAGAACAGCTTGGTAAGCGTTACGGAATGCACGAGTGGCCTTCGACCTCAATATCCTACAGGACTTCACGCGCAAGGCTGGACTGATCACACGAAGCATCTTCAATCTGGTCGCCGTGTCTAACTCGAGTTAGCCTTATGACCTTTGCATACATTAGCACGGCACGCCGAGGTACTTCACATCAGTGACATCAGTAGCTGTCGCGCATATACCTGCGATAATATGACTATACAGCGCACTTCATTGGTACTTCAGGGCGCAGGGAGTAGCGATTGGAATCCAATGAAAGGGTTTTTAGAGATGTTTCAAACATTTATGAAATCATCTATAGTTGGAATATGTTTGCCTCATATATGTCCCTCGGAAGAATTTTCTGCTTCGATCAGAGAACTCTCGAATGAATTGAGACAAAAACCGATTAAAATACACGCTTTGTCCTTTGTTTGCACTTTGTATAGAATCCCGAGTGAAATGTCTCATAAACACTGTCTTATGTGAAACATATATAACAATGGCTCGTCGACGCACTTCTGCAATTTGCCCGTTTTCGCCTCCTTCGCGGTACCACTCGCCGCCGCCGCCGCCGCCGCCGTCGTCGTCGTCGCGTTAAATCCGTGCACCGCAAAGCTCTCAGGGGCGTCTAACTCGATGCTATGCTAAACTTCCTCGACTAAGCGTCAACCAGGCAGTAACAGACAATCCAGCTGCTTTCGCAGGCCCCCCGCAATCATTACCGCCACCATCACCACCATCACCACCACCACAATCACCACCACCACCACCAAGCAGAGTTGCTTTGGCATCTTCTCAGAGAACGCCGCATTCATCGCAGGAAGAAAACAACACGAACGCCGTATGGCCGTGCACGCTAAGACGATACGCGGGGTCAGCGCCCAGCTCCGTCGGTGAAGAAGGGTTTTTTTGTCGAGGCTACGGCGACCACGCGGCCAGCGACATTTCGAACTGTTCTTCAGAGTGAGAACGAGACGGGCGTACGCGAAGTGGAGTGGCACCATAAGACGAAGCTGGCAGCGGCGTCCCGCCCGTCCAGCAGGAGATCATGTGGTAAGATTTCCTTTTCCCTGATTTGCTTTTCATTCGCGTACAGCTTTCGTCCCTCTTCTTGCTGTCAAGACGCTTTCGCCTTCGTGTCGCACTGCTGGATGTCGTCTGCGTCGCTCACGAGCGTCCGTCCTTACAAGAGGGGACGAGAGTGGGAAGGAGACAACCCGGCTTGCCCGAGCCTCACGAGAACTGAAGAGAAAAAGAAGAAAGGAAGACCCTTGGAACAGTGGGAGAGGGTGTGTTTTATTCACAAGTCTTGACGACGCCACTTAGTCTGCATTCCGCGGCTCCGAGAAGGTCGCGGCGAAAGGAAACACGACGTCGCGCCGCGTCGGCGGGATAGAAAAGTGTGAGTCCGCAGAATGAGTAAAAATGAAGCAATGCTTAGCGCTAGCAAAATTACATAGTCATTTTGGCCTGGCGGCCGCGGGCGCAAGCGCGGGCGCGGGCGCTCGTTCGGCGAGGCACACGACCTAGGCGAGCCGAGCCTTCGGTGGAGCGAGGAACCGCAGAGGCGAGACTCCGAGCGACGGAAGGGCGAACGAGAGAAGAGAAAAAAATCAAGGAACGGTTTTGTTTCAAGCAATTCGCTCGTCTGTTTCGCTGGTCGAATTGAATTGTTGGACGGCTGCGCGAATGTCTGAAGTGCGGGTTGATGTCTAGGTAGGTGGAGAGGCCGCTGTCTCGGTAGGAATTTCTGTTTGCTTCATTAGCTGATTGATGCAGCGTTGTCACGTCGCTTGAAGGCCAGTTTTCGTTCGTTGTTCGCCAGTTGTGACAACTCGGTCATGGAAAAACTGTATTCGTACACGAACAGATTGCGCCTCGGCGGTTGAGTCTCACTCGAGGGCGTCATACCCTATATATAGGCTAACAATTGACGCCACCGTTTTAATTTATTGGACGAAACGTCTTCAAAGTACGAGTCACTATACTCAAATGGCAGCTCACAAATCAGAAGAGCCTTCAGTTCGAATTACTGCGACGGCATTTCCGCTAGGAGCTTAATTTGTTCAACCATATATACGCCCTATCGACCTGGTTTTTTATTTTTT
>MNPL01007610.1:0-10352 GCA_002081605.1 Tropilaelaps mercedesae | reverse complement strand
CCTTCCGTACTTGCCCGATGACGTGCACCCGCCGCAGCGGCCATACTAATACATTGCGAGGCTATGCGAGGCTAAGATAAGCAGATTCCGAACGCGTGCCACGTTAACGCGTTAACACGGCTTAAAATCTCGTTCACCGGTTAACATTCCTCGGTCTACCCGAGGTTATCCCAACCGCTGCTCTAAATCAGACGATCAAACGGAATCGTTCTATTGGACATCGTCTGGACTTGTGTGTACGAGTCGAACTTGATGAAATGCGGTGTCGATGCGGGTGTGTATGGATATGGGAGCTTACACGTCAGGCCATTGGCCTGCCCTTTGGTTGTGCATTGGCATGTGTGTGTGTGTGTGTGTATGCATTTCTCACCTCGTTTAAACAATGCCCGAGTTATGAACTGTTCTGAAACGCCACAACTCTATTACAGCTGCTCCTCTCCGGACTCGCAATATTCCCTCCATTCTCCTGTCGTGGAATGACGACAAACCCAGATCTCATGAGCCGCCCCCATGCCACGATCTCTCATATCTCAAATATATTCAATTCAATCAAACAGCTCACCGACCCAGTTATCCATCCTACCTCGACGCGCTCCGTTGACAGCGGCTGCCCAACTTGCGGGTGGGGTCGACCGTCTAGGATCTATCCAGGGCCTACCCCACTGCAAACGTCGGTGAGCCACTCGGGGGTGAAGCCATCAACCGGGTTGGCCCACCCCACCCACAAACTCGGCGGAGTCGAACTCCGCTTCCGCGGTTTTCTGCGCAAAAGCGGCTTCAACGTATTTGAACTTGAGCGCTTCGACCCACCTCAATGTCGAAACCGACCCTCCGAGCATTGGCCCCTTATCCTTTCCTGTCGCCGCTAGCCGATTTTCCGCTGCATTGACTTCAAGCATTTTCTTTTTTCGTTTTACTTCTTTTTTAAACGAGAAGAAAGTGTGCTATTGGAAAAGTTCAGTCCCCGGTATAAGAGTTAGGGCAGAAAAAAATCAATAAGTTAATAAAAAAAAAAAAAAGAAAATAGATGAGGCGTCATTCTCTCGACGGACGCACCGCCGCAACTTCAACATTCAGCCGGGAACGGACAATTGGGGCAATGGCGACGCCCATGGGGCATACGAAGTGTTCATGGCCCTGCGTATATACTTGATTACGTATTCATGTATTTATAGCATCGGTGTTGCCCTGTAGAAAGCCAGATGGCACCGAACTCCGAGAAGTAAACTCGGGGCCTGTCAGCGTCAGTTCGGCGGAGGGATGTGTGTGTGTGTGTGTGCGTGCGCAGGTCGAATAACCGATATGGCTTGCCAGCATTGAAGATCGAATGGGAAAAATGGAAAAATTCGTAATAGTATAGGAGCAAAATTTTCCTGTGGTAAACTCGTAGGATTCTTCTGCAATAGAGGAGATAAATACTCCTGTGCAAAGGCCAAAGAAGTGTATTTGTCAAATGTGTTTGTCACTGACAAAGAACACTGTATCTGACGCTCTTTTCGTTGTCAATCATTGACAAGAACGACACACCGTGTGCGGTGTTGTCGCTTGCGCGTTGTTCGCGCAATCTGAATGTGAACTACGCAATATTGTCTGGGCCACTCACTTCGGTACATTTCGAGCCACGGAATTCCTGGCAGCTTCCTCTTGCTGACCTCGCTTATTCCGACACTCACCATCGATATCTTGCGATGAACTCGTCGTGTCGTATATTCTCGACCGCAGCCAATAAAACAGTGAATTTAAAGCTCGGTTCAGCCTTCGGAAGCATCGCTTGCACGCGTCAACACGTCAACAAGCGAACAGCAGTTGATACGGTAGCACCAATTAGACAATGTGAACACGTTGTGTCTTTGTCACCTTCAAACTTATTGACGCGCCAAAGGGCAGCAAACAGCATTTCACGAAGCGGAAGAAATCCGGCAACTGAAGGAACGTTCACAGACTGGCTCGTATTTTGTAAAGGGAAACTCAATAAAAATAGGCCGGGTTCGAAATGCTAAACATTCGTCGGCGATTAACAAATCGTCCCCACGTTGAAGAGACCCGCAGAGCCCGTGGCCATGCGACGGCATTGAAACGGCGATGCCGTTTTAATATCTGGCAGTGCAAAAATCGAATGCAAATTCTCTCATCTCGGGGGATCAACGTCATCGCGGCAATATCGTCCTGTTTGCGATTTTTGTGCGCAACCCTCCCTTGAGATCCCGTCTCAGATGGACTTGATCTATCTTTCCGCACGCCAGAACGCCGAAAAACGGCATCTGGCGTCTGTGCGGCGATAGCTTCATCACGACCGCGGCTCGCATTGTTGGCAAACGACAACATTTTCGTACCCAACACCCGCTGATGTCGTCTCAGGGTCGAACGTTTGCATATTACAATTTCTCGTCTCGTTTCCAACGGAACATTACGTGGCTACGTTGCCAGCGAGGCGCGCACGTTGACGTACGGAGGCGCACGTTGACGTACGGAGGCGCACGAAAAAACCGGCCGAAACGCAACCTATTGGCTGATAGTGGAGATCAGCGACGCTGAAGGTTGGTGGCGCCAGGCCACGACAGCCAATTGGCAGGCGGACAAGAACTGCGCTGGCAAAGAAAGCCGAAAGCCGAGGCAGCGATCGCCGAAAAACGGGGACTAAAGTCGGCGTTCGCCCCTTCTGGATCTTTGCCTAAAGGGGAAAACACCGACGACCAAGGGCGACAGCTGTCTTCTAAATGACTGCTTTTCTGGTGATTGCTACGAGCGAGGCCTCCGTGCGACTGTCAGGATGATATTTCGTGAGCAGGTAATCAGAGAGTCGAGCTCGGTGGCTTGGGGTGCGTGCACTCGCGTGCGCATTTCGACCGGAGGAGGCATGTAAGTGCACAGGTTCGATCCCCGCCCTTGCACATCTACATTTATGGGCCCATCTTACGAGGTAATGCAAAAAGTGCTACCGTGGACGTTAAATGCTAGCTGATGTTCAGCCCTAAGAAAAAAATCAGCAGAGAAATTCATCGTAGCATTGATCTGCGCGGACGCCCAAAAAACCAGTATCTTATTGGTAGACGTTGCTATAATATGCCAGAGTTTTGCCTTGTGCGAAATATATGGACTGTAATTAGACGTTGGCAACGTAACGTCGGACATGTAACTTGCAAATGAAGATTTATATCGACCATAATTCAGCGCTCGTATACGTTATCATACCACCAACATGAATGTAGCTCAGCTTAATGATTTTACATAGCCGCTAGGGCCGAAAAATAAGTGCATGGTTAGACATTAATTCAACAGTTGTCATCGTTTGGGCATAGTTGTCTGTAATTCATACTTCATTTATGAACACTGATGTCTACAATTAGTCACTTCGATCTGGTGATAGTAATCTGGTGTTAATTAGTATCGAGTATGAAACGAATTATAATGTCCATGTGTCGGTCCCTGGTTTTTCCAAGCGGGCCATATAAGTCCACCTCTGGCCAGACTGAAATGCGTCTGTTCGACGGCTGAATGAACTCGGGAACTATTAAAATCGCTAACTCCAGTATCTCGGCTGCAGCCTACGAGGCTGTTTCCTGCCTTTAAAAACCTCGTACCTCTCTCTGTACGAAACGCACGATTTCGCCAGCTCTGGAAAACAGAAGTAACGCCCATTCAGCTGAAACAATGGAGAGTGACGACCACCGGAGAGTAGCGACTACAGCCTAACCTGTACGAGGGTAGCATTTGAGGAACATTTTATAATGCTCACGCGCATGACAGCCATGTAGTAGCAGCTTATTTACCCGTCTATTTGCAAATGGTTGCCGATTGCTCCGAATTTCGTTTGCGGTCGGCGAGAAAGTAGTTTGTTTGTTCTAATATTCAGCAATATCGACGTGTCTGACGCTGTGATAGCTGCAAAACGCAGGTGAGTGTCTGTAGGGCATAGGGTTAAGCACTAATGTAGTAACACACGCACGGACTGGCCATTCTCGTCTATTCTACTGGTTGTTCTATTTTCGTCGGCACGATGTACATCGGCTGTTAAACGCATTCCGTACGCAAAATGGCGGACGAACGTGTTTTGAATTTTTCGTTCACACTGCGCACTTCGCGTCACCTCGAAATGATCGCGGGTCTTTTTCGAAATTTAATGCACAGCTCTATGTGAGCCAAATCAGACGAAATTCCGAAAATAAATTGCCGTGTCTTCCTTTGCGGCATATATAGTCAGCGTAGATGCTGACGCTCATATTTAAACGTTTCAGTGCAACTGAGCCGTCTCATGGGGCATATACTGACTAACTGGTCAGCCGTTACGAGATCAAGGCATGTTCTTCAGTGATCCGTGACGGGTACGCGGAGAGCGGCCTCTTGCCGAAACCGCCCCATTTTATTCTGATGGATTCTGAACCGAAGAGCAGATTTCGAGCGTTGGGTAATCTAACACGAAACTCGCGTGAAGGACCTGTTTGTTACGCAGACGCTGTCTTACTACGTTATTGTCATCGTAAAAATGCATTCATTGCCTTGCCTTGCTTGAAAGTCAGTAACTTCAACGAACCTCGTTGAAGGCTGCCGGTGTCTCGATAGATTGTCCAGATAGATTTGCCCCCCGCTCCGTAGAGTGCATATCAATAACTACCACGTAAATATTGTAACACAGACGTGGCAACTCATGTGAGGACAACGAACACGTGCCTGAGGACCTCTTGATCGAGATTTCAAAATGCAGACCCGACTTGCTAACGTCGAGCGGGAAACATGTGTGTAAAAACACGGAGAAGCACTCAATCAGCGCTATGATAATATTCTGTGCAAAATATCAGTTAAAACTGACTTGCTAAAGGCCCGAGGCGATGCAATTTTGTTTGCGTCTACTACCATCTCTCATTTGTTAGTTTCATTGCCAAGTATACGCATTGTCAATAGCGCTACTAAGGGTCATATCTGTAAGCATGGACATGTGTTCTTTCATCTGGCTGCTCTGTGCAGGGTGTCCATAATCGAATTCAACGTTCTTTTCTCAGCAAGAAGCTTGTGAAATCTGCTCCGGGATCAATTTAGCTAATGGGCACTGAAACAACATCTATGTACAAGCGAGCCAGTCATGTTATTTGTCGGCGCCGTTTGTATAGCACAGGCGTTCGCGTCGGCCTACGTTGCTGGTAATGGGAGAAGTAAGGTTGTCATTTGTAGGTCTTTTTCTTTCACTAACAAGAAGACCCGCCGGTGGTGTATTAATCCCCGGGGGGCCGCTGGTTGCTGCCATCGTGATCGGTCGTACTGTAGAATGTTGAGTGCTGCAAGGCCGACGGATGCAGGATAAAGACCGCTTTGGGCCATGTTAACTTGTAATGGCAGAGTGGTGAAGCCATGATTAACTCATGGCTGTGCGTCGGAGAACCGTTTTCGTCATAAAGAGAGAAAGCGAGCAATGCTAATGAATTTTAATGAGTTGCTTCTGCAGCTGTCGAGGAGCTAATAACGACTTCGACCTGTCTACGAAATTTGCGAAGATCTGCTGCAGTTGTTCAGGCGCAATGGCTTGATAGCGTTCTCTGCAGCTTGGTCCGTTTTTTTACTTAACAAACTTTTAACTAACTTTTATTTTAAACCAACTTTTACGACATGCACTGCTCTGTGTCTAATAGTAGCACAACATGGTAGTACCACAATATTGTGGGGCAATGTCGGCAAGCCAGCTGCACTTAAAAAAAGGCCATGCCACCCAACAAGAAGCCATGGCAAGTTTCTAAAGCTAGAGGCCTACTACACTGCAAAGAGAACGTTTAATAATATTTAAATACCACTGCAATTGATACTCGTTCAGGCGTTTAGTTTTTCTCAAAAACGCCATGTTCTCAATGTGTCTAGGTACCCATGTGTTTAGGTAGGTAGACTCACGTTATCAATGGACTCCTTCGATGCATCCATGTATATTTACTCTTCGTCGAACCCTTTCGAAGCTGTTTCTTCTTCAATGCGAACCACCTATTGCACGAGTCAAAGAAGAGCAGCTTTATTTTTCTCGTGACAAATTTTCGCCATTGACACTAGGCTAACGATGATGTACGAAATTCGTGCCGCCTCACCCGGTAACTCCTACCACGTACACGGGTTCTAACTGTGGTTGCCAGCCGAACAAATTTCCCATACGCACGTAGCATCATGTCAAACGGGGACTAAACTAGCCAAGTTGTATTGATTTCCCTTAGCACACCTAGTTAGAACCGATCCCAACGGAGTTCCCACATCCAGAGCGGAAGTCGAGACGAAATGACGCAGCATATCTTGGGAACGCTGCAACCTCCAGCGGGCCAGGACTTCAGAGCACAGCGAAAGCACGCATGGATAACCCACGACTTTATATTTATAGAAAGGCCGTTACAGTCTGGAACACGGCAGGATAGCAGTAAGGTTTGCATCATTCTCGGGCACTCAGGTTGCATCTCCATCGACCTCGAAATAGTAGAAGAACCATTCCCGTCGTGATGATGTTCTGCTTTCTCATCCCACTGCCCTCCAATGCGAGATTTCGTGTGCCCTTGCATGAATGCACACTTTCCTACGTACCATCGATCATATCATGGCTTTCCATTTGAACTCACCAGCCTTTCCATCAGTATGAATGGACGCTTCATCTGGAGTACCTTTTCCTCGGGAAGAAAGCTTCTTGACCAGAACCATGAGTACGCGACGCCACTTATGAGGACAATACTTACGTGTGGTTGGTAGCATGCCTGATAGCCTTACGTAATAGGGAGGTTCCGTTAATTACATAAACATTACAAAGATATAAATAATAGAAGTTTTTCATCCATTCCACAGAACGTCTAGGTAAAGTGCATGTACATTATGGCTCGAACAAGAGCTGTTTTCTTAAGGTGTGTGCGTGTGTCTGCTGGCGTATGAAGAAAATATTCCAGGATAATATTCACAGTGTAGCCGCACGGAAACAGGAGGTCAAAAAATTCTTCCAGTCAGGACGAGTTACGAAATGGCCTTTGAAAAGCCTCATTGGTACACTATTATTTAATTTCGTTGAGTGAGCACCCCTTTGGGTCGTCTTTGTACCTATCATCGTCTCATATTAATTGATTCTCTAACCAAAACGTGCATAATCTATGGCGCAGTATTTTCCCGGAGCACGGGCATCCAGTACTTCCGCCAAAAGTCACAGAAGATCTCACCACTAAGTGAAACATACGCATTTACATATGCTCTATCCTTTATTATTAGAAAACCACACGACGCCTCCAGTGTCGTACGTTTGGCTTGAAAGGCTACTGCTCGGCATAGGGTGGCCTTCGCTTCGGCGTCACTACGCTTTGTTCAACCAATCCAATTGTACGTGAACGCTACAGCCATTTAATATTACGTAATTGTTCAAAATACAATTCCTAATCTGTTGAGAGTTAATCAACGTTTGATTGCTCTTCGAACCAATGTCTGCTACGGCATCAGGTACAGGGTGATTAGAAAGTCAGCTTCGTAAAGCTCGCACTAATTTTGCGATTACTTCTAGCTGTACATTCGCACACGAACGAAGTTCGCCCGCCTAGCGAGCGATTCTACTTCGAGAGCCATCTTCTAATGAGGTCACCGAATGTTGGGTCGCTTACGACGCGGTCGTTAGGCCTTGCACTCGCTATGGGCAGCGGCGTGTCCTTTGAATAAATAGTCTGTGAACGCCCAATCCACCTACTCCCATTGAATTTACCCCCTGTAACCTTTCGCTTTCGCCTTGTCGATATTTGAGACAACATTTATGTCATCTCTGGGACGCTCACTGCTCCCTCCACCATCGGCCATGTCTTCTTGGTACATTTCGACGCTTCCGTGAGATTTTACCGTCCAGTCGTCGGTAGAGTTCGCCGTCTCGTCCGCCCCGTCACCCAGCTGAGCTCCGTGTCAAATATATAGATACAGTTATATTCTAACGCACTAACAACGTCGCAGGGGATCTACATGCGCGCCCCTCTCCTACTGGCAGATCAAATCCGTTGACATTTTTGCCGATGTAACGGCAGGCGGGTATCCTCGACGGCGGATTCGTGCTTCGTCTTATCCCGACGATGATAAAACGTCGTTACCCCCCGGGTGCCCAGCTGTGGTAATCTGAAGGGAGAGACATCTACGAGGTGACGTTCACGCACGACCTGGTCCCTACCGTCGCCGTGATGGTGGCGGCGATGGCGGCTTCGCCGTTGAAAAGTTACGCGAGGAGGGCGCTCGACCCGACATGGAAAAGCACTCCGGGCTATGCACGCCTGCTGTGTGTCTCCATAGAAGCGACGCATGCCAGGGCGGGCGGTCGGGCGGGGCCTTTGCCGGTTGTCAGGATAAAATCTCCGGGAGGAATCAACGCTCGACCGGAGGCACGGGAATGGGGTCACTCAAGTGACAAAACAGACGATAACTACGTGACGCTCGACCGGTAGCATAGCGACAGAACAGAGGCTCTTGCGAGAGGCCGTGGAATAAACGCGAACAGAGCGAAATGCAGAGAGATGGAAGAGAGACGACAGAAAGGGAGATAGAAGGAGACAGAGAGACAAAGACGGGAGAAGCATAGAAAGTGGAGACAAGAAAAAAGGGAAATAAATATGTCTAAATTGCCTAGAGGTGTCGTTCTGCGAAACGCATCACGCGATGAGGCGGCATGAACAACGAACACCAAGAGCTGTCTGTGTTGGCCCACTGGATTGCTGCAAGACGTCGTCGACTTGAATACATACTACTTATAGAAGTACAAAAGGCCACATATGTATATTCTGGCATATGTGCCTTGCAATACCTTCGGCACTAGTCTTTTCGTCCACGTGAAGCATTCAGTATCATCTGTCGCCCTCGGAATAAAATACGAGATTCTGTTCATTCTGATTGGAACGTGTCTTGTCTAGGAGATGCTTCGCCTATGCAGCGTTCGCCCGGCAAGCTTAGTAAAGCGACTAAGTAGAGAGGTAGCCAGCCAGCTTATTTGGTTTGGCAAGTTTGACGAAACTGTCTTCGTACTCGTTACCTATGGATGAATGTAGACGTTTGTCCAAATTCGCTGTACGAGGCCTAGTGGATTCGTCCGAGATCTTTCAGTGCGTCCCGCAATCCGATCTATAACACACGTTTGGAGACGTCCATATCAAAGGAATAGATGAGACACACAACACTCGGCACTGTGCAGTTTTCTTCAGCAGAGTGAAGCTTCAACATGTCACTTTCTGGCTGGAAGCGACTTGTTTGTGTGCTCTATGTCTTCTATGCGCCTGCGCTCTTCTTCTTTTTTGCATTACATGTTGCAAAGACAGACTCTGAAGAGAGACGGATGTAAACGCGGAGCAGTCTGACCAAGGACGGGTGAAGGTTGTATGCAGAGACCCGGCTCATTAGACAGATGTATTCCTGACCAGTTATTGAGCTGAACTTCACAAAAAAAAAGTTTCATTGTTAGCGTAGGACGTAATTCGATAGGAGTTGATGCGTCGCGACTTCACCGGCTCCTACCGGTGTCTGATTGTCATATTACGGTGAGACAAACAAGTGAGCACTTTGTCCATATTGTCTCGGTTTTCTGGTATTCTGGACGGAAATGCACCCTAACGTAGTTTTTCAAGGAACTGACGAACTCACACCTTCGAATTTGTCCACCGCAGACACAGCGCAATTGGGTTAGTCAACGTCCTGTCGTTAATTCGCCGCACGCTGGGTAGTGCTGAGGTCATAGGAACGTCGTCGCGCAGGCCAATGCCACCCGATGGGCCTTTTGTTTCGACAGAGGACCAAGGTTATTGTCGCTGCATCGTCATGTTACAATGCTTTGTTCTGTGTTCTGTCATGGGCGAGCGACCAGCGACCTTCGCCATAGCCTGGTATGGCCCGGCGATGTAGCGACGCCGACAACAGGCCACGCGCCATGCACACGGCCACTCAATATGGACAGAAAAGGATGACGCAGCACGCCGGCCAGAAACAGGGGTAAGCCACCGGCCAAACACACGTCGTGCTCAAATCACCGATCCACCGACGCCAGCCATTGCTACGATCTCAATTACTCTTTAGCTGGCTGGCTTGAAAGTAGAAAGAGGGATGTGCAGCTATAGGCAACTATGTCCTTGCAGTCTGTCTGGCGAAGTGAAGCCACTTGCATCAGCAACCTCGCGGTGGGCGCCAGGGCGACGCTCAACTCTGCTGGCCTAGAACGAAATAGAGCTGGGACGAGTGCGAGCCTAAGAGCGGACGTGTAGAGACAGCGAGCGAGACAACGTGCGCACCGTAGGAGCTCAAATCTAAGCTTTCGTTTGCCAAATTGAGGATATGAACCGCCGAGTGCATCGAAAAGTATTCCTACATATATATATATATATATATATATATATATATATATA
>MNPL01007609.1:86215-100685 GCA_002081605.1 Tropilaelaps mercedesae | reverse complement strand
TATATATATATATATATATATATATATATTATATGGCGATCCACAAATTGGTTGATTTAAGCTGATTGATGGCATAGACCTTCGATACAATTAATTCTTATATTTACCTGAATCGATGTGAAATGTAGCGTCGGGGGCAACGTTAGGTTTCCAGACACGATGCTTTCCTTGGCCTTAAGGACACGAAATAAAATGCACTTATTGTTTAGCTCATGTAAGCGATCCGTGTAAGGCTTTGTCTGTAAATATACGTTGAATAAATGTTTTGCGGGCATTTAGTTTCGACTTTGACCAGTATGTTAATCGACCTTCTTCCCGTACTATTCAGCAAGTCCATTGACTAGCCGGACACTTTTGTAGCCAAATTGCATAAGGTCACGCAGGTGACAGGCGTAACGACAAATGGACGAAAGTACTTCGGCCGTGTACAAAACACGAGACAAAAAAGTCTCATTTCAGATCAAAACGTAGCATTTGCCATTGGGGCACACCGCATGCGGTCGTCAAGTACGTGACATGATTGTTTGCTTGCCCAAGTCATTGGAGGGTTCGTTGCTCAATCCCGGTGAATACGTTGATGATCCTTGATTAGTTGAAGCTGTTAAGATAGAACTACAACAGGTTCCTAGAGAAAATAGAGAAATGAGAATGCCAGCAAGCGGCAAGAACAAGAAGCGTATTTCCCGGTAAAGAAGCCTTCACTGAACGTATGAAGAGTATCATGGATCAGAACGGTAGGCCGTGTTAACCCGATTATCCTCAAAGGCTCCTGATGGACTTGTGCGGCCCTTGGATCCACCCGGCAAGGAAACGGTCTATATTCCTTGAATGCTGGCAAAGCCAGAGCATTCAGAAACTTCAACAAGTTATTTTTCAATCCCGCCAATCATGCCAGCGGAAGCCAATGCCTTAGGACCCGACAGTCTACCCTCTGCAACAGTCTTTTTTAAGGATTTCTCTAACGTCACTGCAGACGTCGTCACAAACCTGTTACAATCCGGCTTCCTATATCTTTAAGGGACAGCAAAAGGGCGAACATGATTCTGATTTCTGCAGGAGGGCTTAAATGCCGCTCACTCTATGTTTCGGCACTTTGGCTAAAAGCTTGGAGGCCATAGTGAAGGATAGACTCCAGTCGTTTACGAAAGGGTATGTCAGGCTGAGGGTCATAGAAAAATCGAAATTTATATTTAGTAATTCAACGTGTTTTTTGGGTATGGGAACAAAAGCTTGAAGGAGAAAGATACAATTGGGCCCATCAACAACAAAGATGGCAATAACGTTGTGGATGATTGTAAGGAGATGCTTTTAAGTTTTTTTTCTCAGATGTTTAGTTACGTAACATTATACTCCATTGTCGGAAACTAGAGGCTTCCAGCACGATCACTTCTGCCCCCTTTACTTGTGACTAAAAAAATATTCTCTTCAAAATACACAAAATTCCCATGAATACAGACTTCCCGATCAGTTCCCCTTTTCATTGCCATCATTCTGGATGGGGAATATGCATGCGACGGTCTATCCTGAAAAATTGTCTTGGACAACTGGAAAATATCGTACATCCAAAAGATGTTGTACGGTTATGTAAATAAACATTTTTCGAATAGACGTACTATTTCGATACTCTGTTCCCCTTCAACTCATTAAATTATTATAGGTAAATGCACGCCCGATAGGTAAACAGGACTCCACTGAACTACTAAATGCATACATATGTATAATCTACGTTGATTTTGTTTTTATAACGGAGTCCTGTTTTTCCTCATATAAGCGTAGCTCGCGTGATATCCAAACCACTGTATTTGATATATTCCAGATCAAATGAGATGCGTCGTAACACATAAAGAGATCGACACTCAACGCTATTTATAAAAATTTTTGTTTTGTTTATATAGTTTGGACTTGAAGAACGCAATTTCATCTGCGACCAACCACAAGCTGTATGCAACTTAACTCAAGTTTTACAAGTACTTTTACCAGAGCACTTTATCTTCCTAATCTTTCAAGTCCAATAATATAGTAGTTCGTCTAATAATAATAATCGTATAATAATAATGGTTCGTCAATACCAGTGTCTACGCCATGCTCATCATTCTGTGACCCGTGTTAGCCTAGAATAGACGAGGTGACTCCTTTACATCTTTTACAAAAATCTTTCTCCGTTTCGTTCATATTTCCTGTACCTGTCGCAATAAAGCAGGCCTTGAGTGGGAGATTCCAGGAAGGCTCACATTTCCGCCGAAGCTTTTCGCCAAAGTTGTATAGGTGAAGCCTCGATCAGGCCAGTCCGCTTCAATCAGCACCGCCGTATCATCCTCATCGCAATGCAATCATTAAATGAATGTTTTGAACTAAATCACCTGTTAGGTCCCGCTCGTGGTCTGCCTTGAGGAGCTGAGTCGAAAAATAGTAATATCGTCTAAAATTTTAATTCCATTTATGCTTTGCAGGTCTCTGTTGTTTTCCAACACAAGACCACTAGCAAAAACGGGCCGGAAAGCAAATTACCTGTATATTTTAGAAGCTCTATTTTGAACATTACAGAATAGTCAGAGAAGCAACTGCCACTGGGCTTTCAAAGGTTACGAAAAATGATCACAAAAGAGTCACTTAACAATAAGCTACTCCCCTTCTACATTGAAAAACCACAACAACAGTGGGGTCAGATGAATGTAATGTTACACGAAAAACCGACATTAAAGGTTTTCGGTTTGTTAGGGAGTAAGAGCAGGAGAAGACTTCAGCGCTCGATTTTAACGAGTACGCTGATGACTCTTGAACTCTGATGAGCCAACAGGTAAACAGATGTACGAAGCATCTTTCACCAAACAGGTAGATGGTTTAGTTCGTCGGCTTGATAGTCGTAATTCCCACGCCAATGATGACTGTGGTACTGACGAACATCTGGACGGAGATTATCGCGAAAAGTGTAGCAAACAGTACGTTAAGATTAGCGACCGCATCATGGATAAGCCATTTCCTCTTAACGGGAGTGTCCGTGACAATGCTGCAGTTAATTGAGACTGCTAAGGTAGACCTACAATGCGCCTCTGCAAAAGAGAGAGCTCCTTTATAGAGCATGAAAACGCAGCTTCTTAACAAAATGTTGTATAGGTCACAGAAGGGAAAAGCGCGGTGATCAGCTTGCCGGTGATGATAGCTTCGATAAATAACTTAACCACGGATGCTTTTTTACCCCTCTATTTGACACACGTGACACTCGTGTAGCGAATGGTGGGTATGACCTTTAAGAAGAAACTATACAAGTATTAAAGATAGATTGGCCCATGTTTTATAGAAAATGCTTTTTTCCCATCGTACTCTTTTTGATAACAAATGATTAATTTTTGTGAACCAAATTTATCTATTGGTTAACAACATTGTTTTGAAACACATCAATGAGTTCAGAGACGATAGGTCAAAGGAATATATAAGGAAACTAGGGGCGTGAATGTAAAACAAACTCAAATCACCAAACAGAAAGTAGATTAAAGAAGACAAGGACTTTGAATCAACGTTTAATAATTAATCGAGTTTTAAATACGGGAAAAAGTGCCTGAATGGAATAGACAAAAAGGGGCCCGCAAATAAAGACTACAGAGTGCTTGTGGCGACAATAAAACCTAATGTTTTTAAATACTTCTTTTGAGGATATTTTCATTAGGCAGGGTTCCCTTTTTCCTCAGAATCTACGGCTGTTTAGCAAGGTTGCTCCCACTTTCATTCATTACAACATACGCAAATATTTTTGCCAAAACATCCGCGCAATATCCGAAGTACCCAACCTCATATATTTTAGGTCATACAAGAATAGAGATTTACCACATGTTTTAGAAAATGTTCATAGTTTTGTTCATGTTCAAAATGTTCATGTTTAGAAAATATATAGCCAACTTGAGGTTTTCAAAAATTTACACGCAGACTGTTAGATGAATTGCGAGCTATTTGAATAACCGTCCCTGTTGTGTCAGTGTCAACGGCAGTTTCTGTCTTGCTGCCTGCCTCTCTGGGGTTCCATGGGATAATTGAGAATAACTTTATTTTGTATATACATTTTGAACTTGAAGGACACAATTCCGTCCGCGATAGTTTATGAAACTATACAAAGGACCTCAAGTTTTACGGCCTTTCCTGTACTGAGACTGAATGTCAAAGGTTTCGAAATGCAATAGATGCAGTGTCCAACTCATGCATTGATACCAACTGTTTTTATTCGTGTGCATTCATGTTCGCTAGCCGCTGAAGGCCACTTTTCTCGATGCCAGACAACACATCAATTAGTTTAGAGCTTTGATAGACCAATATGTGAATTGCTGTTGTTGTGGCTGAAACCATGAAACTGGGAAGCATTATGCCCCCGAGGGACACCTGCGCGCAAATTAAGGCCACAGAGAAAGGGAATAGGCCATTTAAATCCGAGATTCTGTGATGAGTTTTCCAGTTTTCTTAAGCAATGGTGTTCATCCTGACGTAACTGACATCCAATGCATCCAGAATCAACTTGTAACTATAAAAAGCTCATTTTTGTCTAAATTTATTATAACTGACAAATTTCTCATTTTAACATTCTGTTACTGCTGGAGCAGGAGGTAGCACTCCGATGCCTATGGGGGCACTTCTCAATAGCCCAGAAAAGCGGCAAACAGTCCTTTACACGGTTCCACTATATGAGTCCAGTACTCTAGTTGAAACCCTAATAGCAGGATAAGAGGAGGAAAGGATCACTTAAGGAAGTAAAGATCAGGGTAAGACCCTCAAAACGAATTTCTGTACCAAAATACAGGAGTTCATACTAATACAGAAGTGCGAAAATGGGGTTTCCACTGGGCAGTCAGATAACCCCGAGAAATGCGGTTTCCTTACCGTAATGCTATAAATTTACCGAGAACAGCTTACGGTCTTACTTTTTCCACAGCTTGGTATCATTTCAGATTCTTAACCTTTTTACATATGCCTCAATATGCGAAATGATATATGTGAAAATATACGATAATGCAAAGAATAGCGTCGAGCGTAACTTAAATTCTGACAAAGTTTTCCATGGTTTCAATGACACGACATACAATGCATTAATTATTCAGCTCCATTATTCTACTCCTCCTATTCAACTCCATTATCCAGCTCGTGCGATTAACAGTTCGTAAATTTACCCCAAAGCGAAAATGTGTTGCGATTTCTTTGTCTTGACGTATAGACAGCATGTCAGTCGGTTAAACCACCCTTTCCGTATTTCTCAGCAAGATCATTAACTAGCCGGACAATTTTATAGTCAAACTGCATAATGACCGCCACACAGTTAACAGACGTAGTAACAAATAACATGAACGTACTTCGTCCGTGTACGAAGCATCCGACACAAGGAGAGGCCCACTTTGATCAAAACTCAGCGCCTGCCATTGAAGTGCGCTACACGCGTTTGTTAAGCCCGTGACGTGAAATACGTCATTGTCCCCATTAGTTCTAGCAAGTCGCTGAAGGGTTCGTCGCTCGATCTCGATAAATACGCCGATGATTCTTGAACTCTGATAAGTCAACAGGCAAATAGCTGTTAGCAAGCATCCATCACTAACTAGGTAAATGGTCCAATCCGTCGATTTGGTGCCCGTCACTTCTCGGCTAACGATGACTTTACTACCAACGAATACCTGCGCGCACATTATAGTGAGAAGTGTAGCAAACAGCGTGTTATTATTAGCAACCACATCACGGATAAGCCATTTTCTCCTAACGAAAGTGTTTCCGGCAATGCCGTAATTAGTTGAAGCTACTAAGATAAACCTACAACGGCCTTTAACGAAGATTGAGCTTCTTGATAGAAAATACAGCTTTTCAACAAAACGTTATTTAGATTACAAAATTGGAAAAACACACTGAACGCTTTGCTGATGATGACAACTCCGATGATCAACTTAATCGCGAGTGCTGAAAATGGTACGGCGAAAATAAGAAAATGAAAATGTTTTGTCCAATTGCTATTGGACTCAAAAATGGGCTCAACGCTCCTGTGAGGAAAAAGGAATGGGAAAACACGTATAAAAAAATATTAAATACTGAGATACTCGTCCACATTTAAGGCTCGCCTCTACGGTGCAGCGGACATATGAGTGGAACGGCACATGAGAGACCGACATAAAAAATTTTTATTCTCTTCATTAGCGAGTAAGATTAAAAGCCCGAGAACTACAAAGACAAGCGACCTCAGAAAACTCACGCTTTACCACTTCGGCATTCATCATTACCAATTAGTGCCGTTCACAAGGTCTGGAAATTACTTCTTAAACAGCTGCTCACACAGGAAATATGAGTTTGAGGAATGACAAATTAATCACTCAGCCATCAAGAGCGACATTTTGGCGTAAATTATGAGCAGGGCCTTCTCGAGAGCTGCTGAAACGATACAGACTAAGTGAAGATAAGGTGCACTTTATATTAAACATAGTGGTCCTTCTGGTATATTTACATATACCGTTCCTTCCTATATGCCGAATATTTGGTTTATCTGGTGAAGTATCACAAATAGTGATATATGAAAGGTATATTGATTTCCCGTTAATAGGTATTTCCTGATATGTCATACAACGATGTATCTTCTAACAATGAAATAGTTTTTGTATTACGCTGAACGAAATTTTTACCTGTTTATGTGCAGCATTTTGTTTCCGGCGTCATTAAGCCCACATGAAAACATATACACATGTTAGCGCGGTGTAGTTGCACAATATTGTGGCAATGGCTCAGTTTGTTAGTTTTAGTATATATATATATATATATATATGGTAGTTTATTGATTGTTGTTGAAAACTCCTGCTGGCACGCACTTTACGCTCAACTTTGTATGTGCTTGCACCTGCCCGAAGTAATGCGAGAAGCTCTCATAAGAGTTTTCTTTGGCTTTTATGAAACGAAGTGCAGTTCCTTAATTTTCACTATGTCAATTAGTTAAATCACCCTTCCTATAGCCCTCAACGAGATTAGTAACCAGTCAGACGACCTTTTATAGTCAAATTGCATGATGACGGACGCAGTTACAAATGTCATGAAGATATTTTGGCCACATACGACGCACGCAACATAGAGTCCCACTTCCGATCAAAGCGCAGTGCCTGTCATTGAAAAGGGCTGCATTCGTTAGGCACGCGACGTGGAGTACTACATGTTTGGTCGTCCATATCGTTGGGTTCATCGTTCCACCTCGATGAATATAGTTCATAGATGAACTATTATTTCCCCAATCCCTTTGATTATTTTGCTTCCATTGTCATATTTCTATTTGAAATGTACTACACAAATTCAAAGGATGCTGACTATAACTTTTGTCGATAGAACTATACTTGTTAGTACATTTTATATGGGAACAAACACCTGACTTTCGGCGTATAAACGATTGTGACAGTGTTTTCGTGGACGACCGTGAGAAAGCTAATAATTTTAAATGTGTGTTGCGGACACTAAGAGTGTTTAACATCACCACTCCTGCCCTATTTTATTATAACTAAAAAAATATACTCTTGTTAAAATTAAAAACGAGCTCATGAAATCTAAGCTTGCACTCGACGAAATTTTAACCTTTCTTCTATGGAAATACCGCTCGCGCAATATCTGGACCGCTCTAACCATATCTTCCAGATCGTATAAGGCTGCAGATGTGCCTTAATATTTTAGGAAATTTTCACTCACAAGAATCAAATTAAATGCTGATAATTATACGCTTTCCTTACGTTTAGTCAACGTTAGGTTTTTTGAAATTAGCGCGCGAATTGTAACGCGGATTGCAAGCTATTTGAGTAACTGCTCCTGTTAAGGTCAGCAGACATTTTACCGCCTGCCTTTCTAAAGTCCTGTAGCGTACCGTTGGGGCCAACGTTATTTTATATACATATACATGGATCTCATTAGATCTCGAGGACGCAATCCCGTAAACAATTAGTCATGAACTCTATGCGAATGCGGCTTCTTCGTCTGACCGGTTTAAGTTGTGTAGGACTGATGCTGATTGGCAAGAGCTACAAAATGTGATAAGTGAAGCGTTGAGGTAATGTATTGATAATAATGCGTTTCAATTCATCCTCAAATGTACGGTGCTTTTAAAGTCCATTCATTTATTCATTCCCGGGGTCATTCTGATCCTAAATTTTATTAAAGGCTTAGCTGTGTTGGACCCTCTTGAAACTCCAGAACTTTATTAACATAAGGAGACTACATACAGCAGCATAACAGTATTTGCCGTGGCAATTGCCAAGACGGAACGTATAAATCACCTATTCTCCGTTCGTAGTTCTACAACGATAAATACATTAATACAATACGCTGTATATACTATACCGCGACCAATAGATAAAATAAAAGTAATTATGCTCAACAATAAAGAGAAAAACATTTCAAAATTATGTTTTTATTACTCTTAGGTATTATGTTCTATACTGTGCAAAAATAAAGGAGTATTTACATTGAATCAAAAACACTCGTACGCATTAGCAACATAAGACGGATGAGCCTGCGATTCTTTGTAACAGTCGACGTACACGATTTGTTTGTTTGAAATCAGATAACCTTATCCTACTTCCACACAATGAATAAGAAAGACACATTTGGGCAATTACAGCCAGCGTTAATAAGCGTAGACGCAATTTTAACATTTGCGGGAATTGGCGTGCCACGATCGTGGAGCAGATGACGAAAGCATCACAAGAGTGTCGTATTGAGCCACTCACCCATCACGATTTCGGCCGCATGGGCGACGCCTGTCTCGAACCGGAGACAGGCGATGGTACGTTATTTCTCACGGTTATGAGACCGCCGACCACGGCGTTCTTCGTGAAATACTCTTCTATTGACATACGGATGTTGGATCTACCATCAACAATCTCCAGCGGGAATTAACATCGCAAACGACTTTTGATTCGGATACTAGTTCAAAACTCGACAAGGGACCTGCTACGAATATTATATTTAGACTCTGCTAATAAACACAAGATTAGGCCGGCACAATCGATTAGCCGGTAATGTATGCTTCGAGTGACGTTACGTATTAGCACAGTATTTAGTGATTCGTGCCTACCTAATGCCTTTTAGAATATAGGCAATTTGTGTTAGCTTGCACGTTCTGATCAGCAACGCTTCCACCTCGCTTGCTGAAGTGAGTATCGTTTGATCTAGTTGTTGTTTAGTCATAGAATATTGTTCCGACCAAATCGACGTATTGTCGCGGAGACCACCGCACGCTTCAGCTTTTTCTGCGTAACGAACAAGCGCAAACGTTACTGATATGCTCCAGACTTTGGCACACTCTCAATTTCAGCGCAATCGGCTATCACGAACATATCGAGCAACGCTTGATGTTCAATAGAAGCGGCGGCATTGAACGCTTCGATGATAAAATTGCGAGAGCACTAATGCAGCGATGCTTATTCGAGGAACTTGTCACTGTGAAAGGCCAGTGCATGCTACAAAAGACCTATAGAATTCAGTAGTCAACTCAGTTTGGCTAGTATGGACATTCGTTCCGCTAGCTCCAACCGATCATTAGTGGAAAGAAGACACATATTGGAAATTCGTGCTCATAAGCTTAGCAAGTTATGGCAAACGTCGACTCTGGCCGTGGAGCTTTCCGCCTGTTCTCCTCCAGTGGTGTCGAAGATCCTGAAGACTGACTCTGGAAGCTCTCCGGTGCTGTTCGAGTGCCCACAGGATATGCTACATCATTCTGCCGATCCTGGATAGTGCATAGCAGCTTATCTATAAAACCATACGCATGATACATATATAAGATCATAAATATGAAAGAGGCTGGTTTGTCTATGGTACCACTAATAATGGTTAAAAGGTAACGGATTTATAAGATTAATAAATTTTTTTTCAAATTTTACTCGTAGATTTTGTGGAAGGAGTGATCGTGTCAGTCACTAATATTTTTTTATTATTGTTCATTACTTCTTTTCGTGATCAAGATCGAGTGGTCTAAAGGAAAACTGTTGAATGAGCCACTGCTTAGATTTTCGCCGCTTTGGAACGTCTCGCCAAATATTGGATTGGAAATGAGTCGAAGCAGTTTATAGTTAGGCGCTGATCCAGCCGAATATAAATATACACCACTAGCTGCCTAGCGTGTAGCAACCAGCAAAAGGTTTAGTACTAACTACGTTTACGGTGAACCATTTCAGTGCTGTCCATTCGGCCCAAGGCAATCCTATTACGTAATGAACCTTAAAATTGAGAAAAATTTATATTTGAATTTCAACATCTGTCTTTGTAGTCCTTTCTTCAATTAGAGTAAAACAGAGTATTAAACCTCAAACAATATTTATGCTGTCCACGGTCACGAACAGCGATTAAACTGCAGCGAGCAACAACATAATCGACACAAAATCTTTATTTTTAAAAAAATGAAGATTTACTTTTTGGTGGAGTTGGAGGACCTCATTATTACTCAATCGACAGTATTCAACAAAACCTAGCCGAACATTGAGCCCAAGCGGTTCTGCGATACGACAACGCGCAGCGTTGCACTATTTTGCATTCATTTTCAAAACTATAGATAATGTTTTGAACTGCATGTATACCTTCAATTAAATTTCTTTTCCTAAAGTGAAATAAATGTACATTTTTCTAAAGTACGGGAAGCCTAAACAGGCGTACAAAACAATAAAAGAAGGCCATGTGCGTTCTTTGCAACCTAACACATAAAAAACGTTTGGTCTAGATGCTCACTTTGGATTTTTTTATAGTGTTCAAGTATTTCGTTTTTATTTCTAAAATTTCCTTCTAAATTAGCTAGTAGTGCTTGTCAGCGTTATCAGAATATCGGTAGGCTGCCTTTAATTATTGCCTAATCAATCAGTGGGCAGTCGGTTTCCAAAGGCTGCTTTAAAGATACAAAAATTCATCCTCGGTAAGTTGGAATAACTAATGATCAGATTACCGTTGGTTAACTAGAGCAGAGATTTTTACATTTTATAATGACGCACCTCTGTAGTTGTTCGTCAATGCGCTAGGAATAACCATTTTGCTTTAGTAGTTAACTTAGATCAAGTCCCGTCAGAAACGATGGTGATAAACCACGTTCGCTTGTAAAGATACACGAACCACTTTGCTAGCTGCTTCTGTATTAATTTCAGCGCATGTGGATATTATTTACCGTATGTTTTCTGCACATGGATGAGTCGTTTGAACGCTGTAGTCTCCAGCCGGCGAAAGCGCCGTTCTTCTTGCTTGAGTAGTTTGTCGCAATTCGCGTGAATGCTTTGATGCCGCTTGGCTTCGGTCTCTACCAATTCAACTTTTCGACGCCTGTCCGCTATGATCATGGCAAATTCTCCACGGAATCGCCGGACGTCCTTTTCGGCTGAGGCGCGATGACTCTCAAGTTCGGCTGAAGTAAACCAAAGATAATACGAGACTTCAGACAATACGAGTTCATTTACGGTAACGTAAAAAATCGGTGCTATTTATTTGATGAACAGAGGTACGTCAAAGCAATAGCAACGATTGTTGGAGCTATACGTTGACTCTACACGGATTAGTCTCCCAATCTAGCCCCGTTTTTCCGCCAAAAGAGTGAAATAACTTCTGAATTGGAATTTATGAGCGTTTATTTTTCGTTAGTGAGTGTTGTTTTTCAAAGTGTATTGATAATAAATTTACAAAAAGAAGAGAAAGTACTGCGACTGACCAGAGACAACAAAGCAGCGAACAGAAATGAAATGGCTTTATGTACGGCAGCCTCACGTAAAATGTTTTTGGCCCAGGTACTTGATATTGTTTTTGATCTGGCAAAATTGGTGGTAACACATTGAATGCTCGGTTGAAGTGACGGCCACAATATTGGTTGAACGCTACCAACTAACGTCCCGGTGTTAGAGCGTCGCCGAAGAGTATGACATTTACTGCATTCCAGTGCCAACCCGTTTTCAAATGGAATGGAACTCGCCTTATGCACTTAATACTAATTTAAGGAAAGCACCGGTCGCCCCTGCGCATTCATTAACGCGCGATCAGATTATGTAGCAGCGCTTGCCGGAATTCAATGAAGTGGTACACTAACCCGCATTTTCTGCATCCAGCTGTCGTAAAAATTTCGTGAATGAACTCTCAAAGTCACGTCTGCGCTGCTGTACGTGAAAGACATCGTGTTGTAGCGAAGATTGGCGTTCACGAAGAGAGTATATCTGCTTCTCAAAGGAGATGATCTGGCTTGCCAAGTTGCCACTCATACTGTTTTCATTCTTAGAGATTGGATAAAACGTCAAGCGGATATTTTTCAACCTAGGTCAGTTTTAACTTTACGGTTTTAACTTTATAGTTTTAACGGCACCGTTGAATAGACTAAATGAAAACACGTTCGTTGAGTGAATATATATTTTCAAATTAAATATTCGGTTAGGCTCGGTAATCGGTTACGCACGTTAGCTTCATGAAAAACTTTGTGCCCACTAAATCACGATGTATTATTCATAAGCATTTACTGACTCGCGGTAGGCTATACAGCCAAAGACGCTGCTCCATTTTATTAGATCGGACGGCGAAAATGTAGATTGTTGAAAGTTGGATGGCGTATGTATTACCTGGCCCGGTACTAGACTGCTCCCAGAAAAGTTCTACCCCAAGGGTAATAACACACTGTCAATTTGAGATGCATTGTGTTTGAATGTTTGTCAAAGAGGTCTGCATTTGGCAACCCTTTGTTATGACTTTTTTGGACAACATTTTCAACCATTCCCCTTACTGGCTTATAATCGATACAACGTCTTGTCATAAAAATTGTATTTGTAGCCGACAAGGGCTTGCTGAGTTTTCCAATATATCATACCATTCCGACAGTGAGGAAAAATTGCTTTTGCTCGTACGGAATTTTATTGAGAACTCCTGCTACCCTCGATGAAACCATTTCCCTTGCAGTAGTGATGGCCAATGTTGAAAAAGTCAATGGTGATCAGAGCTTGAATCAGTTTATAAGAAAAGAAAGAGAGAGATAAAAAGACTGAATTTCGTACGAGTAGTTTTGATGTTTCCACAATTTGACGCTGCTGGAATCCCTTGAGTTTCACGATACTGACAGCTAATGTCTCTGCAGGTCCATCTAAATATTTATACAAATCGCGGAGAAGGTTTGTCAGCATTTCGTTTTCTTTGACCTTCACAGCTTGCCGATATTGTTCCTAACAATGGAATAAAAACATTATTAGCGTCTGAAAATCATCAAAGAATACTATCGTAATTAGATGCTTCTTATTCATGGTGCCTACTTATAGCTGGTAAATTGTTTCCAATCCGGCTATACATTTACCTATCAGCCTTTTGGGATGCATTGATGGGTTGATAGAAATAAATATTGGTCAAGTTAAAGATCACAACTGCAGAATTATGTATGTACATAGTGAAGCGTGTACCCTACACACAGTATTTTTCTTTACGTGGTCTTAGACGGGAAGTTGTCTTCAACAGCGCACTCATACCGAGTGCAGGAGAGTAAACGAGAGTAAATTCACATGCACTGTACATGTTTCTATATGAATAATTGTAAGAATAATAAGAATAAGAGACGACATATAGATAATTTAATTAATTCTCCAAATAATTGACGATGCTCCATTGTATCAAAGCGTGAATGGTAAGAATATAAAACAGACTTAGAGTATAAACTAGGTTTCTCAATAGATAATTCTCCATATTCAGAAACTTTTTTTCTAGACGATTGATTACAATGTGTTACATGGTTATAATGTCTTTACTCCATGTTCTTTACTTCATAACGACAATCCTAACTAATGAATGATGCTTCCCAAACATTTCATTATTTGCTATACTTTCACTTGGTTTATACGAATTCCAGTTATGACCCTTTCATACTGACATTTTTCTTGCTGTAGCGATCAACGTCCACTTTCAGCGAGGTCAACTGGGTTTCTAAATAGAGATTTTCGTTGTATTCGTGCGCTTCTATCACTTTCGTCGTGTGCACTTGAAACATGTCAACGTAACTCATTTTGCATTGAAGTCTTGATGATTCGGCAAATTTTTCAATTTCCAATTTCGTTGATGTGCTGAAGAACATTAATTACCAATTAATTAGCCAATTTGACGTTTTTGTGAATGTACGTAACCAATAATGTAAGCTTAATTAACCGGCTAAATAAAAGTATAGCTCGAGCAGGCTACAATGAAATCAAAGCGAATAATTTTATCAGATTAGAAGTATTGTACGATAGAACCATTACAGATTGTGCCTACTGCCTGACTAAGTAAACTCAAGGGGTGCGGATTAGAAGCCGGTCTTTGCTAAAATTGGTTCATGCGAAAAATCCGGGTCGAACTTGATAGATATAGACTACAAATAAATTCGAGGAAATGCTAACGCAGATCTGGGACTAGATTTGGGCATACTACGATACCGGGAAATTGTAATTTTACCTCTAGTACTGTACGATATGACGCATCTATATTATGCGGTGGTTTAAAAAAATTCTAAAGGCTA
>MNPL01007609.1:68873-85650 GCA_002081605.1 Tropilaelaps mercedesae | reverse complement strand
ACTTAACAGGCAAATCTGCAATGCAAGTACCACTTTATTTTACCCGTACCCTGTTGAATTCGAAATTGTAGTTGATGAATTAATTTTAGGCAAATATAAATAATTTGCCTGAGTGTTAACATGGAGGTGTAACAAACGCCTATCTATTAGTGAACGCCTACGACATTTTAACGTGCACGGTAGCGCTTTTTGCATTACACCGTGAGAGGGCCCGATAACTGTAAATGTGCAACGGCGGGGATCGAATTCGTACACCTACGTGTCTCCCCCGGTCGCAAGGCGCACGTGAATGCACCAAGCCACTGAGCTGAACAAACGCCTATCAATAAAGCTGAAGACTCACCAGGCAATGATACGTACCTCTTGACTCCCTTGGTATACGATTTTTGTCTTAGCAGAACACTTAGCTTAGAACATCGATTTATCCCTTCTTACGTTAGTATTTATTGTACACAGGTGTCAACTGGCAAGTGGAGGTGCTGCCACACTGATAATACGATATGTATACAATGACTGTATTCTTCTATGTCGGATTCCACTATAGGCTGTGGCGAAAGCTCTGCGATCCGTACCATTGTGACACAGTCGTTGTTACTCACATGCACTCTATATTCGTGAAATAATTTCGTAAATACGATACATAATTTCTCAAATCTTATATCACTTCCACTCGCCTAAACTTATGGAGCGGACAGTCACATAAAACAAAATGTAAAATAGCATTGGACAGACAGACAGACATCTGTTGTATGAATCGCCCGCAAATTTTTTTTTATTCATTATTCCAATTTTTGGATCTAAATGCTTGCTCCATCACCCCTAGGTTTAACGTTGCCACGCAATAGCGAAATCGTCATGCAACGTTCTATTTCTCACACTGATCGTTGTGACCTAAACTATTTTTAGGTGGATCTTCACTACTTATAATACAATCTAAACTAATAAGCGCAAAAACATGAATATTGCGCTTATTATAGAAGAATAGGCGAGGTAGTTGTGTGTGTGTGTGTATATATATATATATATATATATAATGGTGGCGTTTTTCTGAGAGTAATTTAAGCCACGGCGATCAATGTGAGAAGTACAATGGTGCATGCTGACACCTTTGACTATTGTGTGATAAGAGTGAATTCGGGAATGATACAACCAACGTTAAAATCCAAGTATTCGAGAACGTTGGCTAATGTGGTTTTCGCGCAGTTCACACTCAAGTGCTGCAGCTTAGTGTCCTTAGATATTTTGTTAGCCTCAAGACGGAAAAAGAGCTCTCCACCGAAAATGTATCTAAATTTAATAAAATAAAATAAAAAACCTGAGGTGATCTCTGAATTACAGAAAATCGCCAACAAGGATCTACCAGAAAATGACGAAATTTGGTAGCAGCTTTGGAATTAAGATATGCTTAGGGCTGACCATCATCCAGCATTTAACACCCACGGTACCGCTTTTTGTATTACTTCGTAAGACGGACCCCATAAAAGTAAACGTGCAACGGCGGGGATCGAACCTGTGCACACGTGTCTTCTCCAGTCAAAAGGCGCACGCGAATGCACCAACCCACCGAGTTTAATCCAAGCATCTATGAAACTCTTGCGCGTCGGTGGTTCATACAACGCATAGAAGCTTATGCCGGTATGTCAACAACAGAAGAGAACGGTGAAAAAGTGTGCGCACATGGCGCAATTGATTAAATATGCTGGTATTTTTCATTGCCCCCCTCGGTTTGGGGCGGTGGCAATTCGATCGCTGCGAACAAGGCGAACACCCAACGTGGAATCTGTGGATCAGGACGATCCTTCGCAAATATATTCTCGAAACACTGTGCTAACGCCAACTTCCTTCGGTTCGATCAGGTGAAACTCCGCAAGTGCTGCCTTCTTCTTTAAACATCTGTTTAAAGCAAAGTTTGAGAATACGGAATAACTTCGAACAACCCGTCACACGTTTATTCATATACATAATGCATACTTATATTGAGAAGCGTCAACACTGCTTTAGTCCTATGGATGTTTTATCGAGCAAACATGTTCGTCTATATGACTATATTTACTAATTTGGAACAAAATGTATATTATCTTTCCATTTTTATGCTTTATTTTGCTGTGCTATGGCCCGAACGACACGAACTTGTCCGATGCCGCACCAAACATGGAACGAATTTAGGCTTCAGCTTTATGCGGGAAATGTGTGGCGTATATGTATTGTTGTGCCACTTATAGCCTTCGTAAATGGCCTCATCATTATCCGCTTTTATTTTGAATTATGTACACTGGCGGATTGCATACTTGGAAAGGATAGATGCAGAAACAAGATGTGTATACAATAAAACGGACAGAGCTAGTACACCTAATCTTTTTCTGTATGCTGACTTGTATACGTTGGCAGAAAACAGATTTTTCAGAGCCAACATGCCTAATTATAATTCGTTTAAGATGAGACCCAAATAAGTGAGTAACGCGCTAGGATTAGTAGTGGTCTATCTTAATTGCTTGAGGGCTAAAGACGTGCGTTGAAAATAAATGACAATATTGGGTATTATTGTATACCCGGTCCTTAGAGAGCCATGCGCCCCAGCGTTTTCTTATTGGAAATTAAGTCGTTGGAGATCACTGAGGATAGGTCATGTATCGGGACTTTGATCTATCTAACTAATCAGGGAAGCCTTTGAAAATTTGGACACTGGAGCACAAAGAGTCTATAAATTCTAGCACAGCCCAGTAGATTCATTCTAGAAATCGAGGAGATCCAGATAATTCTCAAAAAAGTTCATTATAGGAGCATAGTCATCCTACGATGAAAACTGTTATGCGCACTCAGCTTTCTGAAACTCTGGAAATCGCCATATTAAATGGAAAAAGATAAGCCTACGTCTAGTGCCCAGTAGATAAATATTTAAAAACTACATCGTGTTGGTACTCGGTATGCAAAATCTAATCGGCAAGCCTCCACCTTAGCGTGGATAGAGGAAGATAAGATTGAGTGGCTTCGTTACTTCTTTTTCAATTTTCCAGATTAAGGTCCTCGTAATTTTGTCAAAAGAGTATATTATAAAGTGCATTAGACCAAACCCAACGTTCCACAAAGCTATCGATAGTGAAATTAGAGGTGATTATACTTTTGGCTTTTGATTATTATTTTTTTTTTATATAGACGTCGAAAAGGCTTAGAAGCAATGGCGACGGCTGAAGTGTTTCTAACAGAGAAGAATACCTGCCAATCAATCTTGTAATTCCTGTAGTTAAAACGTGGGGGTAGTCTGACGACATTTGTTAAATTAGGTTGTACATTATGTTTGTCTCTAATTTACTGCCAGGTTGGACAAGTTAAACGTGCCTACGAAACACGGGGAGTTTGAGGAATCATCTGAAAAACGTTTGCCACAGGTTGACTCTTTACATCCGCTAGAAGACCTTGAAGGTATTATGGAGCAAACAAAATCAAGCCAAGTGCCCTTGGCGAAGGACCAAAGAGATTCGCAAAATAACAGCAATGCTTCCAAAGGTAACGAATTTGGAAGTGCAGCTGAGCAGTCGAAGAAGAAGCGCAGGCCGGCTAGGACAATTTGTGAAGATGACATTAAAATGGTGAGAAAGGCGACGAGTGAAGCGCCGGTGGCCAACGACCAACCAAAGTCCGCCTTTGAGGCGGTTAAGGCTATTCGAGAGATGTTTGATACGAATGAATCGAAAAATGCGATCTCAGTTAAAGGCATGGTGGATTCGCTGGGATTTCGCCTTATAAGAAATGAGATCGAGCCGCCATTAGACGTTATGGATAAAGAGCAAATTCTAAAGGTACGTTATGGCATTCTATCTATAGTGAAGGCATTGGAGCAAATTCTGCCACGATTTGAGGGGTTGCTGGACTGAATTGCACTCTCCATTCATATAATTTAAAATCATAAATCTGTGCTGCAGCAGAATACTATATAATGTCATACATTGAAAGCATTTTGTGGATTGCAACCTAATATTTTAGGCGTGACTTATAAGGCATCGCGACGTTTTCATCTTAATGATTAATATGCCACATCTAGACGAGTTCTTGACATCCTTGACAGGCGGAGCTGCGCTAATAGATTTACACGTCGTATCATTGCGTTACAATTATCAAACATAGCTATCGTTCCATGAAGTAAGCTAATTAGTATAGAATTGTTGCATTTCAGTCTCTTCGCCGCCGGATCCTGTTTAATAGTCCAGAAGTTCTAATCTTGAACAAACCCTGTGGTATGTCAATGCATGGAGGAGGCGACGTGGGTAGCGACTCAAAGTATACTCTTACAGCGTATTTACCAAACCTCGCCGAGTACTTTAAGGCCGAAAAACTCTACACAGTACATCGACTTGACAAAGAAGTCACAGGTACGTGTTTAGAGGTGACACCACAAAACTACTTTTGGTTGTTTGACTACTCGATCGCTTATCCGCATTAGCTTGAAGGCCAATTCGAGAAACTGTATATATAACTATATATATAACCTATAACCAGGCCATAAAGGGCAATTACTGCGCACGTGCTGTACTGAGGCCAAACTTTCGTCGGTACGCCTACCGAAGGTTTCACAAACCGTCAATTGTTCTATGGGCATTCTGAAAGGCGACGCAGTTCCCCATCCACTTCGAACTACTGCAATTTCTGTGCCCATATCGCATTGCATAACCTAGTGCCAATGATTTTACTCGATTAGAGTACATAAAGATCGTCTATAGGAGAGTTCTGCGGTTCTCTTCAACTATTTCATAAGTTGTCATGGCTGTCCGTAGGTGTGCTTTGTCTGGCGAAGAACAGACATGTGGCCAGCGTTATCGAGCTGATGTTCAAGGCTCACCAGGTAAAGAAAGAATATTTGGCAATCACAAGAGGAGTAATCAAGGATCGGGAGGGCACTATCGATTTACCAATAGCTGTTGGGCATATAAACGGATCCGAGCGTATGGTCATCGTACCGCGGTAAGCAACACACAAGTAGAGAATTGAGTCAGAGGAGAAGTCGTATGATGAGATGTAGGAAATAATACCGCACTGGTTCAATAGCGGGACAAGTGGTATCTCAAAAGCCATTTATGTTAGTAAGACTTAATTCGAATGCGTTTTTCTCTCTTATCAGACCGCCTCCCGGATCAAAGGAACGCGTACCCAAATTCCCAAACATTTTCGAGGCGCTAACGGAATACAAAATCGTCTCAGCACACGACAGTGCTGGCTACTGGAAACTAAGGCCGGTCACCGGTTATAAACACCAAATACGTGTGCATCTCGGCTTCGGCTTGAGGTGCACGATACTCGGCGATCACAAGTACTCGCATGTCAAAAACTTGAACCCTCAAAAGCTGCCGGGTGATATGTTGAATCGACTTCGTGTACGACAACAGAAGGTGAGTGACTCGACATCTCAGATAACAACAACTCCATTCTTGACCGAAACGTAGAGCCCTTTAGTAGGATGTGACTCAGGCTGAATGCGTAGTTCAGAATATGTTGAGTGTTCGGCTTCGAAGCCGGTGACTGCTGATTAGAGTCGTGGTGACGGGGCATATCACCAGCTGGTTTCGCGTATAAATGTGCATAATAAGACGTGGCTCATTCAGAAACAATTCGTACGCCACTGCTAAATCAAATAATAAACTCACAGAAAATTGTCGAGATTGTTAGGCTGGCACGGTTTCTAGTGTAACTCTTCAGAGATTATTTTGACGCTAACCATGTGGAAACATTCTAGTAAAATATTTTGCTATCTATTGGCAACTTGTTGTAATGGTATATAGCTTCAGGTACTTCCGAGTATTAATGCATCAATTTAGAAGTGAACCATTGGCTTTAATATTTTCCTGACAAAACCAATATGTCAGGTGATGGCCGTGGAACAAATATGTCTTAATGGAATGCGTTATTATAAACTAGTATAACCCGTTGTCACTATCCGTATTGGGCGTAGGTTCGCGAGATCCCGTTGCACTTACACAGTCGGTCGCTTGTCATTCCTGGAATTCTTCAAGGCGGTGCCAATGTAGTCGTTCGCGCTCCTCCATCCAAGCATTTCCAGAAGAGCCTTGAAAACCTTAAGCTTGTCTAGAACCACAGCAGAAATCTTGCCTATGATCTTATCGTCCTTGGCTTGTTTGAGAGGAACCCGTGTGCGCGTACAGAAAGCTGACTACAGTCTACGAGGAGAAAACATGAGAATTCGGTCGATGAGAGCCCACCCAAAGACTCAATCGTACATCCGCGTGTGTCAATGGTTCACATGAATGACCCGAGTGAATCTAGAGTATCAGGTTTACGATTCTCGAAGTAATGCTGTAGGCTGATTGCTAACGATGTTGGAATTTTACTGATTATTTCGTAAATTGTTTTGCAATATTTTGCGCTGTACATGCGTAACGGTACATAATCACGATACATTGCACTGAATTGATTTTGCTTTGTACTTATCAAATTGCTATGGAGATGCTATATGGAAAATTGATGAAGGCCGTAAAAAGAATAACATCAGCATTTCTTTTCCTCCTTCGATGTGGATTAGTCGATTCGCTCGTTGACCGCCCGAACCCACTGGTCACTGAGTATCATGTGTAGTATGGGACATACAAGGTGTGTGGTGCCGCTATATACTGAAGATTGTGCTGTAAATACGTTAATGAAGAATGGCGCTGTTTAGCCAGCTACACGACGTGATAGAATCATGCGGCTTTCAAGAAGTGAACGTTGTTCTTAGTCTAATTTTGAATTAGGTCATGAATCTGTAGACCATTTCAGGGAGACTTTAGATTTATTTTGTACTGGCAGTAGGGTAACTTTTTAACAAAGTTTTACTTCATTAAGCGTTATTGCGTGTCTTATGTAAGAGAATAGGTGTTTTTAAGGGTCTGTCGTTTTTATGCTAAAACAACGGTATAACCTAGATTGCTACAGCGCAGCTGAAGACACATCGTGCTCATAAAATCCCTACATACAAGCAGCACCACCAACGTCAAAAATATTCTTTATTAGGAATTTCGCCTCGAACGGCAAAGGTGCTTAAGACATCTTACAGCAACTAATAAGGTGTTTTCCTCTGTAGCAACTGAATCTAGAAGAAATACAAAAGGCTCGTGGTCTTGTTTATCTTCACATTCATCCACAAGTTCTATTGATGAAATAATGGCTTAGTTGACAGGATCTCGATCGCAACGACGTTGATATAACCTTTCTAATAATAATAATAATATAATAATGGTAGCAATCGCGATTGCTAGTGATTTACTGTCGCCACCGTTGATGTAATATGACATTGCTTCATCTTCTAATTTTTGTTCTGCTATCCACTTTCGACCTCAACTGGTTTTCCATCTATCTGCTTTTCCAACACTTCTGACTACCTTCTGACTTCTCATAATGCCTTTGACATATCAGTTCATTTACTTAGGTATATACATAGTCACCTCCAAATATGGATTTACATAGCGGTTTTTTGTTGGACTTACCATGGTCTTAGGCAGCAAACGTTTTCATCGAATATATATTTTAAGAATCATTTTTTCGTATAGTCAGGGTATGGCTTCTTGATCATTACACTGTACCCACCCTTTTGAAACAGAACGTCAATAGAAACAAAGGGCGGTGCAGATTTGACCGAATTGATGATCTATGCGTAATGAGCCAACTTGTCACAACTAGCATCAGCTACGAACATAGCGACTAGCGAGGTTGAACACTGAAAATAACGAACAATCTAATCTCTCAGTCGTCTACGGCACGGTGCAGGGGTCCTGCAAATGGCCGCCGCCATAGACTTCTGTCGCTTAATGTGAAGTTGTTATTTCACCCTTCTGCCGCTTTAAAAATTTGATCTATTAAGATCCCTTGATGTGTTAGTAACTGTTTAATTTATAGGGTTTTCGTAACTGCAATGTTTTTTAGTTTTTTTGAATTTGTTATTAGAAATGTTGTTATTTCCTCTTTAGCTCAACATCCATTGTGTAGGTTTACGGCACGACCTCCTATCCACGGCTGTTACTGATCCTCAATTATTGATGGAGAGACTTAAGATGCGTAGGGGGAATTTACAAGAGATCACAGAGTTATTTGCGCTTTATATTTTGGATGATATCGGCCTGTACTGATTTCGCCGATAGTAATAATACTACGATGATGATTAATCTCTATATTGGGCGGTTTAAAAAAAGACTAAACGAAATTAGATGCGCGTTCTATTCAAATCGTCCCTACCTGCGCGAAAATGGTTACTTAGTGTACCTCAATATATGTTCTTTTTCCTATCCTTTTCCCTTTAGCAGTTAAATGACTTCGAATCATTTACAACGTTAGGTACCAGGGCGGTGGCACACCATTTTGCGCTTGCGTCTCTCGCTCGGAAACAAATTTGTTACAGCTAGGCCCACTCCGCTCCAGAGCCTTCCAATAAGAGTATCAAATGTCTTACAGTTTTGCGACTCCTGCAATCAAAATCGATGTCATTTCTTTCTCCTCTACTTCTCTTTGTCACACATAATTTTTGTTTCTTGCCATCTGGTTATTTTCGTGGAAAATCATCAGTTCTAACACAGCTTTCAACACACAATTTGAATGACAGCGACACTTGTCGTAATATTAATCTGTAGGTATGACAAAAATTCCCATAGACGTCGCGATCTGCTGCGCCTTTATCTACATAACGCACACTGCCCGTCCCTCGAAGGAGATATATGTGTCATCAGATACACGCTAGGCTTTTACACTCAGGCGGTACAGACTTTTCGTGTACTGGGTGAGAGGGCGTGTCTGTGTGTCTGTGCGTTATAACCTAAAGACTGGCAAAGTATGAATTGCATACGCCTTAAGACATATATATCGTACCACGTCGTATATATATCTAACAGATCTGGGCTTCTTCTGTCTCGTTCTTCCGGAGACCAGTGTTTTATGGCTCAGCATTAAGGAAATCCGCAGACGCAACAAATGGGGAACACATGGGAACCGGCAAAGTAAAACCGAATGAAACTCGTTTCTTTCACGTAGAACCACAGAACTATCTAAAACAGAAATATTGCGCTGTACGGAAATTCACTGAAAGGCCAATAATATTCTGTAAAAGTGTGCACATGAGCTCCACAATCGTGACGCTGATAGTTCCAGCTAATGGCACACTGCTGCTAGTTATACACTCACAAAGGTTGTTACTCTTGGAAACACTTAAGAATGAGAGCAGTGCCCATAAACAGGACCAAGAGAGCCAATGACGCTATGCAAATGCTACGCCAATAGCACCTATTCTCCTATCGCGTTTCGACAAAACTAACGTCCACAGCGAACTGAGATTCTCTCTCGCGTAACGCTCGCTCAGATAATTTCACTAATCTCTGAACGGTTTAGCTACGTTCTTCTCAATAAACCAAGCGTTTGTGCTTGAAAGGGCGTTTTTTGCAATGCATAAGCTATAGTGGCTCTGGTCAAGGTCCGAGGGCTGCTCGTAAACTAAAAAATCGAAGAAAACATGCGTGCATTGTTTGCAGACCTTACGCAATTTCAGGTTACTAAACCCTTTCGCAGGATTCACTGTTTCACTAATTATGCTTTATCTAGTCGAAAATCGCATTCACATCGGACAATTCTATCGGCACGTTCCTTTGTTCGACAGTGCCTCTAGAATGCTTCAACGGTGTTTTAGCGTTTGGTTTGCCGTCTTTATGTCGTAATAACCGTTATCTCTTGCGCAAGTAGACAAGGATAAGGAGATGCGGTGTCCCTTTACTACTATCTTGTTAATAATACTCTTGCTTGACCATGTTATGTCATCAGGTTAACTGGTTTGTGTCTTCCATGAGAAAGGTCACCTTGTTTGTCGGCTATATCGATCTAGAACCGCAGAATTCTCTCCTGTCGAACGGACGAGTGTTTTTAAATCATACGTCTGCTATCGTACATTTCCTTATAATGCATCGTCTATTTGTCACGGTCGCGTTATATTGGTACCGTTGATATAGTTTTTATAAATTCATTTGGTAATCTCTTAACCTTTGTCGGTGCGTCATGTTAGCTTCTGTCAAGCCTGTAGGTGTCTACAGTTTGCAATAGATTTTTTCTTTAATATGTAGCGTTAGCCTCACTATTCAGCCTTTTGCCGCTTGATTTGGCTTATATGCATGGTCTTATGTGGATCCTTGTTGCCAGCACTCCCGTTCGAGTCCATCTTTTGGACGGCGGCGTTTTTGATGAGCGTCGATTTTCTCTCTGTAGCCAGTCCGTCTTCACGTTGATTGGCTGATCCTTCCGTCCGGTGCTGAGCTTCGGGTCCTAACTCAATACGACGAGCGTCGTCGAAATACGCAATGCCCTTGCAGCGGTCGGTATTACGGCTGACGAACTCCCGGAACTCGAACAGCGTTGGTGGTGATGGCCGAAAATGTTCGAACAGCTGCACTGCCTCACGGGCCGACATCTGCATGGCCAGCCAGCACAAGCGACAGAAAGCTGACTGCGTTAACGCTGGTCGAGTAGGCTCTGCATTGTCGTCGTCAGCATGGCAATAGCGACTGTCGTTATGGGTCTCCTCGTCAATGCCATTCGTTGTTATCGAAAGAGCGCTGGTGGCAGGTGCTACTGGAGTCACAACGGAATTACCGCTGAGACACTGAAAGAATTGAGTGATGCCGAATCGTTACCGTTAGTTTCAGCTCCGATAGAGTTTCACGTTGGTAGGTAGCAACCCACTCTTATTAGAGCAATGTTTTACCGGCTACCGAACCTACGGTAGGGAGAAGCACGGGGCTTCAGTGGGTTTGTAAATCCCATACTGGTTACTGAATGGTTGGAGTGACGTGCTAGTTCTATCAGCATTACCCAAAACCCCCATAAAAAAAGTAGCGACCCACTCTGGTGCCATTGAGTCACTTGAATCGCAAGCTGGCGTTAGATGGTTCTTAAGCATGATGTGTAACCCCAGGGTGCAAACCCCAGAAAAGTAGGTCGTGGAAAATTGCAAATGGTAAAATGGATCACGTAGTTCGTAAAAGTGGAAAGCGTGTTTGAGGGGATACTGTCAAGCGATTTGTGTATAAAAGTGCCAGTACGCAAAATTAGTGACGGTTATGCGACGACGGCCCATCTATCGCCAAGGAGTACTGTGATCGAGCTTACGCGTTGACATAGAAAGTTATTTGAGGGTGAATTAGTTATATTTCGCTAATAAAGTTACAAAGTTAAAAGGGCAGATGCCTGAGTGTTTTGCTTGTGCAACCCAACAGCTTCCGGACATACAGAGTTATTTATTATTATTAACAATATTGACTTGATTGCAATGCAATATCTTTTGCAGTGCCTACTATATAGAGAATCTACAAGGTAGACAACTATCCGCTAGCTGCTAACCTTAAATGCTGAATCGCCATCTCGGTTAGCGAGATGCAAGGCTGCTAATAGCACCCGTAGATCAACCTGTTCTTCTTGAGTCTCTTCTTTGTCGAGATTATTAACGTCGTGGTGCACGCCAATCTGGTAGACGTCGTCCTCCATTTCGAGGACGTCTAAAAACTCCTTCGCGACTTCCGACGGGCCCACCCCTAAGGCTGTTAGCAGTTCTGACCGCGCCAGTCGTGTTGGAAGTCCAGCTGTCTCCGCTTCGGCAACTAGGGAGCTTACTTTTTCAATGTCCAGTGGAAGCTGCTCAGGTGTCAGGCTAAAACGAGACGCGCATGCTGACGTAAGTTCATTTGGAGGCAAATAAATGGTAGATAGAGAAAATATAGGCCAGTTCAAATTGCTTCTTCTTACACACGCATAGTCTAAGATTGAATAAACTAATCAAAACTTTTAACACTATAAAGTGTTAAAAGTGTTGATTTAAAAAAAAAAAAAGTAAACACTTTTTAACACACACATACACTTCACACTTTACTTTCACTTTTCACACTTTTTTAACACTTTTAGATAAATGCTTTGTGGGCGGCAGCTAGCCCCGACGGGTTGCAGAACGCAGGTGTTTGTCTGGTTTCAGCTGCGGATGCTTCGATCAGACCTAAGGCTGTAGAGCTCTGATTGAACGTGGAAACTTACCCGTTCTTGGCTCTGAACTTGAGCAGTTTGACAATAGCAAGTGTATGATGTGGCTGCCGAGAATCTCCAGTGACGAGATAACGCAGATCATCATAGCCGAGCTCGGTCGTACCGACTCCGAGAGCTGTTGCCATAAGACGACGCACATTGTGCGCAAACAGGCCAGGATCACACCTTTCGGCTTCTGATGGCCGATATACAGGCAGGTATTCGATGACCATCCGTGTTTGCCACTGACACGCTGTCAGCCACATAGTCTTCAAAGCGCTAGGCCCGTCCCACGTCCATGTCAAGGTATTCTACAAATCGGCACGATGCGTATGAAATTACGAATCTAGCATACACATGCTATAATATAATTTACATTAAATTAGACAACTTGCAAACAAAGATAGACGACTTTTAACAGAAATCGTGCACTTTTCGGTATTATCTAGATAATTCAAAAGTACTTAACGTGATCTATACAGATACAATACCTCATTTGGTATAAAAAATAAGGTATTAAATCACTGAGATTTCTGCCTTGGTGTCGGAACAGATCTTCATTCTCTGCTTGGGACCGAGCCTTGTATTATCTGTCCTTCGGGCTTCGGGATTCCGCGTCAGCGAATGATCCATAGTTGTATGCTCACAGTTGGGAATGTACTATCGGGGATGACGTATCTATATGGTCTTCAATGGCAGCTGCGTGAAACCTTTTTGGTACTTTTCTGGTACTCTCCTAGTACCTTTATGATACTCTTATATTACTTTCGTAGCTCTTTTGAAATATACCAACAATATCTTTTTTTAATCTGCTATGTTGTTTTTTTACTAAGCTGTGGGCCTCTATCGCAATCTTATGGTTCGTTTGAGATGCGTTTGTAAAACGTTGTCGCACGTCTGCAATATTCTTACGGTACATTTACTAGAACTACGTGATACTGCGTGGCACATGCGTGGTACACGATAACACCCTTGTGGTACTTTTGTGGTAAATTGTAATCTTTCTGTGATGGCTGCTCCCAGTACACCCTGGCATATTGACATCAGAAACCCTGCTCCTGAAAATATTCCAGAGCACGCCGTACGGGTTTCATTTATCTAATACGCGTTATCCAAAATCTTTTTCAATCAGTTGGCCCTCTTTTATTAACGTTTTTCGTAGCATGAACGATCCAAAGCTGGTTCCGTGCGCAGGCATCACAAACAGCGGTGTAATTAACCACCGCCGAGCGGATATCTTACCAGCTTGTTGGGGTATCGGATGAGCACAGGCTGAACGGGAACTCCGGCGCTGAACGCGCCCTGCTTGAATTTAAGGAGCACGCTACCGTTTGAGCAGGTGCCCTCCGGAAAGATGACAATCTGCGACCACGGCTCCTGCGAGGTGGCACGATTTTTTATTTCGGACAGCGTCGTCTGTCGAGATTCTTTGCTGCTTCTCTTGACGAACACTGGCTGGATGAAACGCAGGATTGCTACCATAGCGAACACGAGAGAGAAACAGGGGAAGCGTGTGAGTTCTACGCGCTCAGGTCAGGCACAAGAGAAGTTATGTGGGGAGAAGAAGTAGGTCAAACAGGACTACGTACGTTAGTGAACACAAAGCGAATGCTCACATACGAGCGAGACCCGATAAGATCAGATGAAAAACAACTATCGAATTGTAAAATTTACCGCACAAATTGGCAGGGTTCGTCCAAATGTTTTTCGTGGGGTGTAGGTATCGCAATATTGGTAAACATACTCTAACACATGGGAGGAAACATATGTGGGCAACTAGAGCCGAAGTTATAATAATTCGAGCACGAAAGCATGATGGGAGCGAGTGGAATATGGTTATACGGGAACGCCAACCCTGACTAGGTAGATTTGGCCGTTAGTGGGGAACGTTATGACGGGGGGGCAGCAGGCCTTAAAAAATGGATGTAGGTTATATGTTGATAAGTTATGGTTTTAGCACTCACAAGTCTGGCACTAATTAGGTGGTGATAGCACTGGTAGTTAAGCTGCGCTAAAATATTAATCAAGCTAACCTAGAAGCAACTTTTTTTCACGAAGGGTTCCTAAATAAATGCACGAGGTCGAGTTGTTTTATTCCTATTATGAAATATTGGATACAGCAAGCCTACTTAAGCACTGCTAGCATTTTTATGTTTTTTGTTAAAAAACGGAACGACCTAAGAAGCGGTTCAGACAGTCTTCTTGTGTAGCAGCGACTCGCATGCACAGGCTGTACATACAAAGGTACGGTATAGCCCCAGATAGTTGCACTCCTGCGGCCGTGTCATACAACGGTACGCCATTGCCCCAGGTGTTCGTACCACTACGGCTACATCAAACGCTGCTACGAATTCGGCCTGGGCCACAGCGCCCTCTATTGTTTCACACCATACAGCTCAAGACAGCCGGAGACGCTTACTGGAGATAACGACGGTTCCTGTCTCATCTCGAATGACGGCCGATGGCACGGGGCTATTCGCGATCACCGTCGCAAAATCGAAGAACGATGAGTGCGGCCCAGCTACGAGAATGGGGGCTTCCGTCGGCCGGGCCCGCTCTCCGCGCAGTTCCACACGTAGAACAAAAGTGCGGAACGCCCAGAAAACCATTGTGCGAACCTTTTCGCGCCATACTCTGTGCGCCGGTACATGCAAATGCACGCGGAGACGCCGAGAGAAACAGAGATTAGCGACGATTAGGTGGACGTATATGAGGTAGGATGTCGGCAGGGGTTGACAAAGACGGTGGCGATTGTACAACGGGAGTTTCACGTCATCAATGCATGACGATGCGTCCCCGTGAAATTCACCATCATGGGGGTCCACCATCATCAATCGTCGGAAGACGAATCAACCGTCCAATTTTTTTCGTAGCATCACCAGGACATACGTATTCGTTATTGAACGCCAGCTTATCAAGTTGTTTCGTCAAGTTCACGACGGTGGAGCCGACAGCATTGCAGGAATCGCAAAGAGAACAGCAATAGAGGAAAAGGATAAGCAAGTACATTGTTAGTGGTGGCGTTAGCTGCATGCATACACGTTAAAAATACATGTTATTAAATCACACTACGTCAAATACAGTAACCTGGCGAAATCTAAGTTAAAGGGAAATAAGACAAACGGAACTAGGTTCAATGTGGAAAAATAGATTCAGTTAATCCATTATTTTAGCGAGATCAGATGATACGGCAAGACAATGTCGTCGACATAAGATATGAATGTAATGGCAATGAAGAATGTTAATTGAAAACATAGAAGATGGAGAATGATACTAAATACGAAATGTGGCTTAGGCTGCGGTGCATCGTCTAAAGAACTAACTCTGTCACAAACGACATTCGGCATGCAAGTGGAGCATGACTAGTCCAACAGCGCGTTCGTTAAGGTCTGCCGATGGCTACTAATGTGAGTTGTGTCACCTAGTTTTAGCAGTAACAGACTTACTACTTCAAATAAGCGTGCAATGAAAGAACAATGCAAAGCTTCAAAGTTTTCACAATTTGGAAATTCGCCACCCATTTGCGCCGCCATTCAAGTTACATGCCATGAGATATGTACGTACCGCATTCACATGGAGTGAGCACAAAACACTTTTTGGTAAAGGCCATATTCCGAAAAACAGGGCCAGTTACTGTGCATACGTCTCCTAACTATCGGGCGAATGCATAATGTTCAAATGCAAAAGGTAGAAAACTATCGAATTAATCCGGGATGTCGATGCGGGATGTGATGGGGGTGTTTATGCTTATTAAATACCTAATTACAAGTCGATTCGTAGATTTTTATATACGATGAAAACTTAATATTTCTGTTCTGCAACTGAACTCTCTGGCTATAGGCTTCGGGCTGCAGATAATCTGAATGCGTTGCAGATACTATAGTACGGTATAAAATGGTTTCCTTCTGCATGTGTGCAAATGCGCAACGGAACCTATTTATCAGTTTTAACGAGTCCTGGGTCTGGAAGAAGTTTGGTCAAGAGCATTGGCCAAGCTTTTTTTTCTTTGACTTCAGTTGAACTGCCTGTCTCATTGGATCGCTCTTATCGGGGGTACGTTACTCTATTGCAGGCTTTAGGAGGTCCTGCAAGAACACAACGAGAACTGGCCTACACGTGATATCTGTCTAATAAAAACTTACTTCCTAGCAGGGGAATAGATTTTGATTCGATCTTGGTGCAGGGAGCCTGTCCACCCGAGAGCAGCACGATCACCCCGTCAAGGAAGGACTGATGGGGACCGCACACGAGAAGGGGGGCCTGTGATCGGGTAGCCTTTTGCCCTTTGAATTCCCACACCAGGCCGCCCCAGATGAACATCTGCCGCATCACCGCAGCAAAAAAAGGATGCCACCACTTTCTACGCGACAGGTTACGAATTGGCCGAGCAGCGTACAGCAAAATGTTCATTGGAATTAGAGGACCAAACGCCGTTGAGCAAATCACATTAGGTCGGGGATTTCCACAATAAGTCCGAGAATGGTTATCGTCATAACCGATGAGTTAGGGAATTGGCAAACGGCAGTAAGCACAAGTATGCAATGTCAGTAGAAGGATATTTTTATATGAATACAATTTGCGGTTAGTGTTTTCAATATTGTCGGCAGAAGAAATATGATTAATTCATGGTCATAGGAAGTTTTTCGCATGCATTCATAGGGTGGGGATGTGGTTTTGTCGCACGGGGGCGACAATGATGCGGTAACATCATTACGAAGTACACGGTGTCCGGTGACGGTTGACGATGTGAGAA
>MNPL01007609.1:56789-68331 GCA_002081605.1 Tropilaelaps mercedesae | reverse complement strand
GTTGTCCATTGTGGAGGCGGGTTCATGGCGAGCATGGCGTCGTCCAGGTGTCACAGCAGAGGATAACCGGAAGATTTTTCAAAACGAGATTCATCAATGCGGGGGTGACAATCCATATGGGAATAAGGGACAGGCAAGAGAAAAAAGGCTAGGATGAGGTTAAGCATAACGAACTAAAAAAAGAACCGAAATCAACAAAACTTGAATACCGGCTCGTTACAAGTCACATGAATGGAAGCAGGAAGGACCTGAGCAAATGCAGGCATGAGAACGCGGCCAATACGACGATAATCAAAAATGCCGAAATGAAGAAGTCTTAAATTACATACGACCATAGCTAAAAGTGTGCACTACAAAATGCTCTCGCTACACCACAATGATAAAGCACATGATCGTACATGCGTGCGTTGAGTTCCAACGAAATTGATAGTGAAATACTGATTAAAAAGGAGTCAACTTTAGTCTTGTACTCGTGGAACGAGAAATTCAGCAAAGTTAGTAGTAAAAAGTATCATAGTAATAGGTATAATGAAATGAGTGTGAAAACGACCACTGAGGTTGTATATTGTTATGGGGCGATGCGAAACGAATTTGGGTGCCATCTAGGAAATATCTGTTTCTAACTTGCACATCATGACGAAGCAATATAGGGTGTAATTAAACACAAAATCAATTTGTCGGTTATATTACTTTTGCTTGAGTCTGCCTAACACGAAGATAGCATGAACGGGTAATCCTTTCAGGATGATTAAAACATGAATTTACTAATTAATTAGGGCTACTACGTCCGAATTTTTGTAAATTGCACTTACTATAAAAGATAACTCCATGACATGGGCTGTTATTTTCATTCTATTGGAGGATCAAATCGCATGTCTTTCGATTAAACTGCTCTAATAAATTATAGCGTAATAAATGTAGGCCTGTTTGACGCCTTTCCAAATGTTCACAAAGACCCCTGTGGCTAGGGTAAACCAAATGTCTGTTTTTTGCTTAGGAAGCCGAGCCAATTTACAAAAACAAATGTGCATAACTCAACAATGCTAATAATATTCACTTAGCTGACCATTAATAAGGCACTAATTTGTGAGTCATCGAACATATCACAACAGAAGACACTTCACTCTAACTTTGTGCTTTTCACGCCAAAATGACGGTGAGCGTACCAGTTCAATGCGAAATATTAAAAAGTCAATGAATCCTGCTTGTGATGGTACTTGCCTTCGCCAGCCCTGTATGGGCTTGGATTCGAGCTCCTGCTCCGAGTATCCCAACAGTCCCACGAAACAGCCCAACCAGGTGAGAAACAGGAACAAAGACACCAACAATACGCGAACCGGAAACACCAGCACCGTCATCAGGGCCACCTGCCAACCAGTCGCAATCAGTAAGCGCAAGTCGAAAAACATCGCGGAAAAAAGCGCAACCAAAAAACTCCCAGTGAACAATGGGATCAAGCCATCATGATCAATAATATAATGTTTTAAAAATTTTCGTATATACAGTAGCAGAAGTGATCGTAAAAGATATTAGCACGATGTTTTAGCTTACTTTATATATATTATTTGTTGCATTCTGCAAGTCCGTTTTGAATCTATAACTGTAAAGATGTGTATTTATTTTGGGCTAAGAAGACAAGTATTTTTTCGAAGTAGGAATACACTTCAAATAAAGATTTGTATAAAATTAAACTTGTATATGAAACAATGCGACGCTAGACGTTATCGTCTTGCAGTACCATTGGGTCTTATTGGCCGTCTAAATTTTGTTGAATAACCTAAGCTGTGTCGAAATTGCGTATGCACTTCACAACGTATTATCTCCGCTATGGAATTACTAGTTTTTTCATATTAAGCAAATTTGTAAAAAGCAATCTATTTATTTACCATATATTTTTAATGCTAATATCTCGCAAATGCACTCCGCATTTGGGCGTCGAATGTAGGGCGATAATTAAGTGCTTCAATCTTCTATTGCTTTGCACAATATTTTTTACCTTATCACGATACTTCGAAGAGCATTTCTATTTTGAAAAATGTATTGCTTTTATTAATCTGATACCAATTAACATTTTTGGAAATATGAAAACTTAAAGGAACCTACAGACAGAAAATATATTTTTAGATAGAATCAAAAGCCCGAAAATAGTGTCTCTCCAGTTCAATATATTTGGGATAGAACTTTGCATTTTCATTTTTATTATATGCTTTTATGGCGTATTTCTTCATTTTGAAAATAAATCAAGTTGCTGAGAACCCTACTTCGAAAAATCAAAAGATTCAAAAAGCCACCAATGGGCATTACGAAGGTAACAAATTTCAAATTACTTTCTAGGAATTGAATATATTCAGCTTTCGTATGTAGTCGAACACTAGAGCTAATAATTATTACGGCAATTTCGCTCATACCGGAACATCAAAAATGAGCCTTATAATTAAAACTGCTATTATTATAATTGTTCCTGCGTCAGTTTACGCTGAATCCGTTAGCTAATTTCTAATCGCTTCCGAGCGGGGTCGCGGACCAAGTTTGTGACAACCAACAAACAGGCGAGCCAAGTGTTTGTTTTATATAATTTATTCGGAGAGCTCGTCACGAGCGAGGCATCCCGGTATTTTGAAGCGGCTGTGACTGTCGCTGAGGTATCTTTTAGATATGTAGGGAGATAGACCATAAGATAACGCTGTCGCACGTTTGCAGTAAATATAGTATATATGCGTATATCATTTTATTTTGCATGTAAGGACAAGATTTTGTTACAATGAGCGGGTGTGTCGCCCTGTAACACACCTTATGAAAGTCACTAAACATTCTTCTTGTCTTCGTCTTTATTGAAGCCCGATTGAGATGCTAGAAGATCGTATAAAACGTGCGAGAGAATTTCATTACATAGCGCTTTCGATGAACGCTGACCAATGCAGTTGCAGTCCTCGGTATAGAACAGGTTATTACGTCATACCAAAAATTATTTTTCGTCAAGTTTTTGAGATCATTTTGTACTTATTTAGGGCATTCTTGAGCATATGGTCTTACTAACAAACGCATGAAAATATAAGCATTAGAAACAAACCCAAAAAACTTTGATAATGTTTAACGCTTGCTCAAGGTTTTGGCACTCAATGTTTGGTCGAACAGTAATATAGCAGCGACATATGAAGAATCCTGGAATGAAACCCAATCGGTTGACCTTAATTTGCCCCGCTGTAAATTATGATGATGAACCTGTATCTCGGCTAAGCAAGGAAAGCTCAATGCACGTTCTCGTTAAAAGTCTTAAAATTTGCCTTGAATTGTCGCAGCGCCAGGAATGATTACTTTCAGACTTCTCCAATACTTTTCGGTAGAACTTTAAAACTTAATGGTTTGAGTGGAGAAACTGTGGCACTCACGTACAGCGGACATGTTAAACATCAGGATAAACACGTTTCAAGGACCCTTTTGAATTGAAAATTAGGTTTTTCCTTTTTGAGCACTTAATAACCGCTGTCAACAGTTACGATAAAGAGGTGACAACAAAAACAGCTATTCGTTTGCACGCAGGATTCAGTATAGTAATTGTCTGGACACTGACTTACAGACGCGATATCGACAATAAGTACATGCGTAGTAAACAATGACCACACCAACAGAAGAGGGATGCCCAGCTACTCACTTACCTTAATCTTGTCCGTCGCTGTGAGATGTACGCGGAAAAAAAACGGGTTAGGTATCTTAGGCGGGACGTACTCCGCTCCATCACCGAAGCTCGACTTCGTTGAAGGTTCTGCTGCCTGCAGATGTCGCGATATCTGCTGGTGCTCTTTGACGTCCGCGGCTGCGAGGTTGCTACCAGTTTTCGCATCATCTAAAATGAGACGACGCCAATCAAGGACATTCAAGCCGGCGGTGGCAGACAGCAGAAACGCAAACACGTTCAGTTGTTAGTTACTAGAATAGTAGAATGTTTACTTTGCCTTGTGTTGTTTGACACAAAATATTTCTTTTTGTTGTGTATCGAATTCAGCGCGTTGACAATGTATTCAATCCTGTCTTACATAGCGACCGTGCACACAGCGACTGTCTTATTTCTGGGTACAAGCATAGCTTAGTTTCGGTTTCTTTAGCATCATGTGGTAACGACCGCCCTACATCACGACTTAACTACATTCAAAAGTGCCAAACTAAACGTTGTTCTTTTTGGTACAACCAGAAAACCTTTTAGACGACACCCTCTAGTGCTTCCCCTGCGTGCAAAGCGGTGACAACACAAGTGCGTAAACTTCAATAACCTTGACAAGAGATAACTAGTATTCCCGACAAAACATTTGTGTAAGTTGGATCTGTCGTAAGAGTTTTTCAAGTAATGCTCTCGGAGTATTTTTTTGGAGTATATTTTTTCGACTGGTTAGACTAACTTGCGCATTCGACGACCCCGTAATTTCTGATCACCGGTTCTAGCTGACAGAGAAGGTGTATATAGTGAATTGTTAGACTGATCTAACAACAGTGGTTAGTTCCTGAGCTTTTGAACCAAATGAAACAGACTAACGATCTTGTTTGTTATTTTATTATCCAAACAATAGGTCCAGTGCGTTGGATATTTTTGGACGGCAATAGGTGTTCCATGAACGTTAACTAAATTTCGCTATCGATAGCTTTCTTTAGGAACTTGGAAGTTCGTATTATATACTCCACGAATTGTTCCTGCTAACGTATGAAAATCACCAAAATTGCAGAGAGTTAAATGTGGGAGAATAGCGACTTGACGCCATCTCTTAGTTGTGTTCTGTGCAGCCCTGGATGTAATTGAAGCCTGCCGATGATAAACAGCCACCTTATGTATTCTTGATTGTAACGTCATTTATCCATCAGCTACGAATTTCAGCGTGATTTTTTCGAAATGACTCATTCGAATAATGAGCAATGCCGTCGCGATATTCATGAATGAAGTATTATCGCTCAGGATCACGCGCTTAGACGGCACCAGTCGATATGACGGAGCGGAAGACCATACAATATTTTTACTCTCGATGCTCTTTTCTTTCAACTAGAGAGCCTAGTCAAAAAGCAAGGCCCGTGCTTAAGTAGTTTAGTCAAAGACCCTTTCCGCCTCGCGTTAAGGGCTGCTTCGTGCAGTATTTTTAACATCACAGAACTTTACGTACAGAGGGCATACGTCTCAACTGAACGAATTCGTTTTACGATTACTTAGTGTGATTCAAACGTACAACAACGGAAAGATAGAAACGAATGCGGTAATATATAGACGTTACAAACACTTAAGCACCGGTAACGGGATTTAGGTATTGCACCTCGGTTACTGATTACAAATCTCCGTTAGCTCAAATCGAGCAAAGTTCTTCTTCTTCCCGCAGCGAACGCTTATCAGACAAGGTGCACTACCCTGTGCAAACGCCATTTTTCGAATATTTTCGTTAGGCTGCGGTGCTGGGATTTTAGTCGGCTTTGGTCTTCTTGCGATCAGCTCATACGGGTTGGTTGCCTTCCATCGATTCGCATAACGGTCTTGAAAAGTGGTTACGACACGTTTACGATTGAAAACCTAAAGTAAGGTTTTCGCAACTTTCCGGTTCAGCAACCTCAACGGTAAACAACCTGTTATTTCACTACGCGACGCAGAAAATTCGCACACTCGGGATACAATCAATGAAATACATATGTATATCTCGGAAATTTATTCTACGTTCTAAAATGTCAGATGTAAAGCAAACGATACTGTTTGTACTGTTCGAGTGAGTCCCGGTTAGCAAACTTTAGTGCAACATGATACTAGACTTATTCAAAAGCCGAGTCGAACAATCAAGATGGCCTCCGCTGATTCGAAAGTCTTAGTAGCGTCCCTTCAATACCTCGTCAAGTTGAACAGAAGTGCAACAGAAGCTTCCATTTTGTAGCAAGATTAATTTACACCATCAGTGTCCGCCATAGTGGACGGGAAAAATGCTTGTGATGACCACTTCAGGCTGAGGACACAATAAATAATCCTTTTATTGGCGAGTCAGGGTGATGCAAAGTTACTGTCCTTCAATTACTTGCAAATAACGATTAACTTTTTGCCAGTAAGCAACTATTACAGAAAGATGATGCAATCAACATCGCGTAAGAAATGACTGCAGATTTAGTGGACAATAGCGAGGCTCTGGAGCTGTCTTCTAGTAATAAGTAATTAGTCCTATAGGAGCAACTCTCCTTGGAAACTTACAAAAAATTCTCAAAATAATATAAACTCAGATAAAATAAACAGAAAAACTCAGCATGAGTCAACCAACCATGTGTATGAACACTCGAATGTATTCTTAGTGTGCACTTCTAGGTAATAGTCGATGTTGCGAAAAAGAAATAAACTTCGCTGCCTTTAAACCTCAGGCGCATTTGCCTTCATTTCCGAACAAAATACCTTAATATACACAGCTCGAGTCTTCCGACATCAACAGGGCCACACACTGCTCAGATGTCTTACCGTCAAAGAAAAGGTTGATCCTTGCACATAGAATAACCAGGAGAGTTCCGCAACAAACGCTGAACAGAAATGGAGCAGCTAAGAACCACATTTTCGCCGTTGGTAAACCACTCTTTTGACATTACGTGGCGACAATGCGACCACCTGTGGTGCCTGCTCGAACACTTCGAGCAACAACGCACAGCCACAAGTGCCTAGACCGTTACTCGGCTACGGACGAGCCCTCTCCACCGGAAGCGAGTCTGGCCCAGCAGATTCACTCCCGCGCTGCGCTGTTCAAGCGTCGCCTTATCCACTGTAGCACCTGCCCTGTCACCACGTCGTCTCAACAACACGACAGAGTCTCGCTCCTCCCACCCGATCGCTGTTTTTAGACTCATATCAATTTGACGTGACCAGATACCGTCCATCATTATCATCCACTATTGTCGCTCTGTAAGATGACTATGTTCGTTCTTTTGTCGTTGCCTAACACTGGCTTCGGTCTGACTGAAGCACGCCCTATCTAGGTGGAAACCTTTTATTCTCTCGGTTATGACGCAATTACGGAAGGAATATACGGGGAAGAAAACGCTAAAAAATGGTACAGTGTGGCGCAGGCAATAGCAAACACAAAGGGGCGACGTTTTCTACGGTCGTCCAGAATGCACAGAGGTCGTCGACACGCACGAAAAAAAGTGTTGTCTGCTCAACCTTAGGTAGAGGTCGTTAAGTATTGGACTCCTGTTTTGCCAGGTATCGTTCACACACCTAACGCGAATACACCAAATGCCGTACCACGGACGTGTTTGCCGACCCGGTCTACCTATGCTAGCGTAACTGCGCTGGACGCATGATTGCGACAAGCGCGACCAACTCACAAAGAAAGATGATTGACCGCTTCTTGACAACTTGACAAATGTCTACGACCCAGATGTTCGTATATTGATGACCTTCGGTGTATGAGCAAGCAGATGTATACGGTACGCAATTTCTATGCAATATGAATAATGCAATTAAGCAGAGGAACCACAGAATGTACGACTATCTACAGCTGTTTATGACTACCTAACGTGTTATTACGCTACGAGAGCTCATAGATTCCGACTAAAAATCCTATGAGCTATTCTGTTAGTGTTTTCTGCTGACGTAAAGTTTTTAGGTCGAAGAACGAACATGACATGATACAATTGGGGCCTATCTACTGTTGCGCCTCCGAACCCGATCAGAGATGAAACGCATTTCGACTGGAAAAAGCTGGTCTTATGAGTATGTAGAAAACAGAAGTTTTTGCTACGCGAGCAATGTAATTCAACCTATTTAGGTGACTTAGAGCATCGGTCGCTTGATGCATAGGTGTTCAGAATAATTATATACTATTCAAGAAGTATGTTACAAAATGCTACAAAATACAAAAAAAAAAAAAATTGTGTATGCGCTGTAAAGTAATATTTAGGAGAATAGTGATGAACTCTCGCCAACAAATTCGCTATACCGATAGTTTAACAGTTTAGGTTTAATCTAATCGGTGCATACATTTCTTGAACGGTTGCATTCTTGCCTCTCTCATTAGTGCATTTCCGTGCACCCACTCTTTGCACAGAAGTGGCCGAAAGCATGAAGACTTCTATCACTTTACATAGCTGCCGTTCGTAATGCTCCAGTGTTCTCTTTTTAAAATTTCTAGTTGCAACGAATCGAATACGTTTTTTCTCAAAGAGGGTTCAATGCCTTGTCGAAGGATTTCCCGGTAATTTACCTGAGTGAAGACCCGGCGCTTAGTTCGGGTACACATTCAACAGGCTTCACTAATGGAGTCAACAGAGGTCGTCTATTCTTTGTTTAGATATATGCTTACTGCAATCACATTAGAAGTAGAGGCGTTTTCGTTACCCCCCTCCTGTCCCACTTTCCTATCCGCCATAGCAGCCAATGCAGAAGCCAAGGGATTTTTCTAAATTCAGAAAAAGCAGGTGTGCTGTGGGAAGCAAAACGCTTTTCGTTGCATGGTCACACTCGTCATCCCATGAAGGTCTCGCAAAAAGATTGCAGGGGGGATTTCTTGCAGAGGCGGTGCAGCTGTTCTGATTAGCAGCAGCAGACGATCCCCGTCCGGCGAGCGTTTTGATCCAGCAGTGCAGAGCGCAATGCAGGGTGAATGCAAGGTGTCGCGAGCTTCTCCGCATCGTCTTCTCGCAAAGCGGTCAGGGTCTGAGCATTGCCGACTTTTATTAGTGCGTTTATTTTTCCCCTACCTTTAGCAGGCTCTGCAACTGTACACGCACTGCACAAAGTTGTGATATGTCTGCCACCTCTGAGTGTTATTATCCATGAAAGGCAGCGAGGTGTTGCCGACACATTGGCGTTCTCGTGTCGTTGAGACGACGGCCTGTGCACGGGCGTGCGCCGCTTGTCATCTCGTTCCGCTGGACCGACTGAGGAAACTAGGGGTCTAGCCAGGTCAAAATCCCCACTCTGCACACTGTATATACTGCACTCGTCCGCCGCCTGTGCGTCTTCGTCGATCATTGCCTGCTATTACTGCTGGTTCGTGTTACTGCCGCAGTGTCTGATGTTTACCTTTGCGCGAGTGCCTGGCCACAAATAGAGCTTCATGCGAGGACGTGTCGATACCAGAGCACGTGGTGGAGTTCTTGAGCACCCTGTGGCGAAACCTCACGCCCCAGCGCCTCGCGCTCCGACGTGCTTGCTTAATCCTTCGAGAGCTTTGCCAGCTTAGATTCTGTCTCGGTGATTAGGCCGCTGGTGATGTAGGAGCAAGTAGGACACTGCTTGGTAAAGCAAGTCCGATTTCATCGAGTCATTCCGTCGCTGTCGTTTAATATTCACATAAATAGGTGACACATTAGGGCGCGCACACACACACACACACACACACACACACATATCAATTGCTAACTTCCTCAGTGTCAGATTATTTGCACTTTGTACCATATCATTCATTAAATCATCTGTTTCACCCATGTCGACGTGACGGTCCGTTTCACCGAACTTTTCTGTAAACATTCTATGAACTCTATATAAGAATTCATACGCGTGTAGCCATACACTATATGGCTACCCGCGCATAAAAGCAACAGTATCACGTACACAAATCGATATTCCGATTCTATTACATGTCACACAATTTGACCATACATACGCTCTACGTCTAGGTGACCCACTAGGTCATCGAATGTCTGATGTACTCTAACCCAATAGCGTCGGATTAGACACTTCCCGAATGCTCTCTGCTATAAACTCGACTGCTTCAGCAGTGCCGTCTTCAAGGCAATTGCGAACACGGTCACTGCTCGTTAATAGTATGACATAGGAAAGTACTCAGAGGGGTGATAGGTCATTGCACATGATAAAGAGCTTAATTGCTATCATGTCTTCGTTAATTGGCAACAAGGCTTTTTTATGAGACTTGTGTATAAATATATCTTGATCATCATCATCATACCACTCAAAGGATTAAGAATCGGGTGGAGTAAGAATCCTATTTGTAATCCTCAACATCGTCTCAACCCTAACATGGAAAACTTGAAAGATAACCGAGTAGGTAACGAAGAAAGGCCGGAGTTTAAATAAAAGTCCCTTATCATTGCTGAAATGAGCTGGTCGGGTGGGTCAGCCACAAAATTTAAACTGCATTTCCATGAGGATCCCACTCATACTTTTCATTAAGAAAGCGACCAGGGCACTTAATCGTCCGAGTTTCTTCCGAGCTCTTACCGCGCGCATAATGTGCAGAACGCATGACTTCATAAAGTGAGGCAAAGAGCCTGATACGGAAGGCTTTTGTGTCTAGCTGACTTCGACCGACAGAAATTTAAGTTTAACGAAGTTTGTGGACTTGCATTTGTGCAAAATATGTGCGCAGATATCCGAGCAAAAACTAAACGATAGAGCTGTATTGTATATCTTGTGTAATACTATGTGTATTGCATATGCAGTTAATACACGAATCAGTCGTAGAAGTTCGTTGGGCGACTTTCATCATAGGAATAACTGATTTGTACTTTCTCTCGCAGTGTATCTGCTGCTAACGGAGAAATAATAAATGGGTAACACGTATTCGGCTGGATTGGAGGATTGGTTTTTCTATGTATAAAACCAAAAGGGTTCAACTGAACACAGATAGCGCACCATTCTTGACACAGGCTTTCGTTGGTTGGGTGATTATTTTGTGCTTAATAACTAGGATACAGACTTTCACACGTTTTTTTACAAAAATCATTGCGCCCACGTTTCTATGTGTGTGTGTCTCATTTCTGGATGTAAGTCACATAAACGACGATAACGGTGAAAACAAAATACATGCCTGTTAACTGTTTGCGTACTGGGCTCAGAAAAGTTATTCTCTGGTGGATTGCGCTAGCTCCAGCGATACACCAGTGTTTCGCCGCGCCGTTAGAAAAAATTACTACAAACGTGGTCGGTTAGAAATAGTTGAGGGTGTGCGCTCAGAAAAATTACAGAAGGCCCACCCCAAAGGAGAAGGTGATAATGACTCGTGCGTTAGTGTTTTTTCTCTTTCTAAAAAGGGTTTAGCAAGGTGGCGCCCGAGCGTTGACACCACAAGACCTCTAACTCAAATAATGCAGGCCATATACACATCGAGGGGGGTGCGTCGGTGTTTGCGGATGTATTAATGAAATTAGTTGTTCCCCCGTTGGTGACGGTATGCAATAAAACGCTTTGTATCATCATCTGGATTTAGAAAAGCAACAGTTTCGTCCCAGCAATATTTTTTCATTGAGGCTAAGTGATTTTTACACGGTTATCATACCATATGCAGGGGCAGCAGTAAGGGTTCCTTGCAATTTAATTTCTACAGCTATTTAATGATGAAACAGAGAGAAAGAGAGAGAGAGATTCTGTACTGGCGCCTTCGAAAAGGGTTAAAAGTAGGCATTTTATACAGCACGCTCTATACCGTTGTATACGGCAGTATCACTGTAGATGTGGTCCGCCAACTATGTCTCGTCTGGCTAGTTTTGATTCTACAATGCTTGATAACTGATTTTACTGATATGCCCGTTATTGGTCTCGCAAGACGATTATTTACCCTTGTGAGAACGTAGATCGCTAATGCGG
>MNPL01007609.1:45540-56198 GCA_002081605.1 Tropilaelaps mercedesae | reverse complement strand
CGGGTGTATTTATCTGCTGCAGGTACCGCCACTGCATATCATTTCAGCAGTGTTAGCCTTGGGCATCATTTACTCTCGAGTTAGTGTGAGATTTTATACTTTTCTTTATATATATATATATATATATATATTCGGTGTTAGTAGTAATGTCTTATGTTGCGCGAACTTTAAATTTGCACCCGTAACTGAGTGAATCTACTGACGTTTCTGAATTGCAGTGATCCTACGGCTAGTTTAAACGGTCGTTTTGACTCTAACATTGTCGGCCTAGGGCGATACAAACCTTGTCGAATAGACTCGTGTGGCTGGGGCCTTTGATGTTCTTGATCGTTGTCGCTATCGTTGAGATGCGGCTGAGGCTCCGGTGAGATATCACCCTTTGTCAGTGACACCGAAATATCCCGAGACTTCACCATAGTCTTCAAGGGGTGATGTCCTCTGCGTTGACGATAGTTGAATCGGAACTTTCTAGTTTAAGGTATTCGATTTAGCAGCAGCGGCAAACGAGTTCTTAGTAAAGGACTTCTCTCGAATTAATAAACTGCGTAGGCACCGACCTCGAAACCACGTCCGTTGGCGTGTGTGCCTGCCATCTATATTCGAAGCCTCAGTTTGTTGAAACGGTGGCGTTTTTCGTTAGCCGATGCATTCGAAGACGAATCGATCGGTAGAATCTCATTAAGGACCGCGCCGTGGCAAGACCTGTTAAGCGGTGACCGGTAGAACGCGGCACGCTCCGTAATTTTCTTTTAAACTTTCCCTAGAATTCTCAAGAGAGCAGCACGTAACAGCAGAGTTCAGCGTTAGCACCGCGTAACACGGTTTATATAAGAATGCCTTTTGGTGGCATCATTTTCAGCGATATAGGCGCTTGCCGATACTGGCCTTTCCAAATTAACTTTGCATCTAATTGAGATGATATTCTGATCGTTCTTTCGTAAAAACCATATAAAACGCGCAGAGCGTCCTGTCAACTTTGTAGTATTGATGCTGACACTCAAGCTTTTGAGCCTAAGTTCTTCTTGTGTTCCACGTATGTGGAAATATACGTAAGTAAAATCATTACAACGAAGTGTTGTAACGTATTACTAAGCGGTACTGGTCTAGTAGATGATGAGCACGATTAGCCTCCACAAAAGATCAAGTGACGTTCGGAACAAGTATGCATTGTCCGTCGCTATATATATATATATATATATTGCTATCCCCACAGGCAAGAGACAACTTCAATACGGTTACAGATTGGCAAGCTAAGGGGACAAGTTCGCGCGTAATCGGCACAGTGAAGCCAGGATATTAAATTGATTATATTTACGCTCTGTGTTGCAACCATTTTCCCCTCGCTTGATTCATGTCCCTCAGCCAGAGTAATGGCAAAAACTCTAGACAACTTAATGTGGTCGTTTATTGCCTTCTGCGTTGCCTGATCAAGTTTTACTTATGGAGTCTGTGAATCGTAAGAGGTGAGGGCAGCCCAACAATAGACTAGTCGACGATTACACGTTATTAAGAATAGTGATTCTTAGTTTCAGGTTTTCTCAAATGTGAGGAAAAATAACACATGAACAAGCGTTGTCAATGGTTTCGTCACCATAAAAGGAAAATCACACGCTACCGCGCGTAATTAGAAATGATTTGCTTCTCATGATAGAACCCGACAACACAAAAATATTTTAAGTCGTTCTTATTTTTCACAATAGACGTTGTCCACGGGGTATCCCCCTATATTGTGCTACGACCGAAGTGCGAATAGAAGTTGTAAAATGACCTATAGTAATCCTATGAGCACACTGCTAATGATGTTCGAATGGATCCTTCCGTTGAATGTAATCACAGAAAAGCTTTCGACGAACCAAGGTAATCAACCACGCATAAAACACCCGTAGGGTAAGTCGAACTATGGCCAAGTCGCTTTTGCATTATAAAAATCAGGAACTGTCATGGACGGGGTCAGCAATAGGGTAACAGTGATAATAGAAGTGCACTGCAGTAAAATACAGCGGAATACTTACATAAATCTGTCAAAAGCGCTCAGATGGAACGATCAAACTGAAAGACATTACTACTCGCGTGAGTAACAAACATCGTTATCAAAATCTGTCCGGTTATCAGCAAGTTCCAACGGGTTCACACACAACAAATAGTATGATCTCCGTTGAGGGTTTCTCTCAAAGGCAACTTAGGAGGACTTCACAACTGTACGATTGCCACAATCCAGTCCACAGGGGGGCCGGGAGAGAGCGACCGAGAGAGCAAGAGAGAAGGGGGGCTACTTGACTAATTGGAAGCCCCGAACCGACTCTTTTCTACAGGATCCGTTGCTCGTGTTGACTATAGCACTGTCCAGAACGCGGAGATCTATGCTACGTCACTATGCACCAAACAGCAATCCTTAAGCCAATCTATCGTTTATTCCAAAATTCGCTGAACGTAACGCGAGCGTTCGATGTCAGGAACATTTTACGCCCATCTTGAACCATCCTCGAAATCATCTGCGTGGCGGTGCCTAGAATCTAGCCCGCCAAGATTTATGACCACAAACACACGCGTACACATTTGCTGACAGATATCAACCGGCTACTGGAAGGTGCACGAGCTTCTACAGTATCTTGTACAAGGCCGTACGACCCCTCCTACGAATCCTATATTTGTGAGTCTAGAGAATATTGAAATGTTTATTGACAATGCTCACCGCACCGACATGCAGACCTGTTCGCTCTCGCATTTCAGCAAAGGCGCTGCGCTCTAGATTACGACTGGCTTATATTTATAGAGGGCTATCGAACAACTACATCCCGTATAGGGCACACGCTTCGTGCCCAGTGAGTGTGCGCTCGTTCCATCCAATCTGCAAACACAAGAGTCAGTTGCGTCGTGAACTGACTCAGTGTCACGTCGTGAATTATCCAGTCGACAGTCCACCACTTGCGTAACGGCCAATATGAACCAAATACGCGAACAGCGTTGTTTATCTTAAACGCTCAATCGCACCTCTGAAACGCATGTCATACTCGTCTAAAACAACGCAGAGAATACACAGCGACCGTGGAACCGATACCTTGTAAATGTTGGCTTCACTCGACGACAACGCAAGTTCGAATCTCAGGTTCCGGCAACAGGTTGCAATCGAGAGGCATTTTGAATTGCGTAACTGAAAGTCTTACAGGCAACGGCTGAGTGTGCGGAAAATCTCTTATAGGATCAATCTTATACGGTTAACTATAGGATGCACAAATAAGTAAGCAAGAGTATCTCCCGCAGGTTTCGGGTATCAAGTAATCAGCAAGCGGGCCATACAGATTCGTACGCGACATTTTACAGCGTCACGCTTATCTGATCCGGACGGGCGGTTTGTGAAGTACCAAGTAGTTCAATAACGCTGTGCGCTGTATGGCAATAAAAAAACGCCCATCCACTAATTGTCGAACAGTCTAATTTTTTTTTTAAGATTATTAGCCAACATTTAACGTCCACGGTAGCAGTTTTTACATTACTTCGTAAGACGGACCCCATATAAATGTAAACGTGCACTGGCGGGGATCGAACCCGTGCACCTACGTGTCTCCTCCAGTCGCAAGGCGCATACGAATGCACCAAGCCACCGAGCTACCGAGTCTAGCTAATAATGGCGTGCAAATGGGCAATCCATTCTCAAGCTAGCGAACGCTCATGGCTCGAACGCCGCTGGAGCTTCGAGGTTCAAACGTTGTTTGGGAAACGTAACAATGGAAACATCGCACACCACCTAGGCGGACCGGAGTTTGAGTTCTGACGGCGTTAAGCGTTCTAGCGAGAAATTAGGCTGTCTTGTCGCCTGGTATTATGATTAAATTATTAGAATTGATTAAAAATTAAGAACCAGAGCGACCTTTTTTAAGGAAGTTGTCCAGACATAATGCGCCTCTATTTAGGTAATACCGGCCGGCGTCTTTCTGGTAAGATCATGAGATATGAACTCGTCGGCGGATTTATTGTTTCATTTTGTAAGTGTGACAGATGAACAAACATCTATCTAACAATAACGATAATAAACCACTGATGCCCGTGCACTCCAAGTACTTGACCATTTAAAATTTTTCTTTTCTTTTACAGCACTTAACATTCGTTTTGAGATACTGCATTATATGTTGACTATCTGAAAATAGTGAACGCAAGAACAACCATAAATAGCAGAATAGCAGTGTGATCCTAGATCGCCAATCAGACGAACAAAAATCATTTTCACAATCGACCGCGTAATGACTGAAAATGACGCTTGAGTGCGGTGCCCAAGATAGATGACTTCGGATGTTCCCTTCACAGTGGACTTTTATCCTGTGGAGTTTTCCCTTTGACCAATATCACATAGCGGCATTTTCGAAATGGTATAGCTAATCTTGTATTAGTTTATAATGATACGACAGAAGCATATATATGTATATGTATATACTTCATAATGAATGCTTAACTGCCGCATATGAAGAAAAAACTATTGTCACGGCCACCTATGAACGTTGATAGAACTTGGCGCGTACTGCGCGTAGAATTTATCTTTTCTCAACTGTCAATGCATAGAGGGAAAAGACATAGACGATGTAGGCTAGACGTCAAGGTCCCCACTATCAGTTAGTGAATTTGTACTAAACACGATCACTTCGAAACAAATAGCAGAGATTAACTTGCAAAAATTACACTTTGTTACTAAGGCCGAAACCACTCAACCCTGATTCACCCATCGGCCCATTGTTGATGACACGTTACTGAGCAATTTGAATATATAGTGGGTGCAACGTGAGAAATAATTTCAGCCAAACATGTAGCACAGGTTTGGCGGCACACAAACTGCTCGCGAAAATTTATGGGTCCGAGGTGCCTGGCCATCGAAACGATACGTACCTAATGTGTCTTGCACTTAAATTATGGAGTTTTACAGCTTTTTTAGCGAGCTTTTTTTCCATTGTTTTGCTTATGCCTAGGGCAGGATTATCTGAACAAGTGTTTAACATAGCGGAAGTACAGTTTGCGCATCATCGAGAAATCTCGCTTGTGTCATATTATTCACAGTAATATGTATTTAGATATAACTTGTTCCTTTAATCATTCGCTTCATTGCGCAGAATTCAGCATGTGCACTAATGTTTATCTTATACATTAATAACTAGCACGCCAATATATTGCCTATAATTATCGAGACTCAGCAGAGCAACTCGCTCAAGCACTTAGAAAGCGCCGCAAAATAGCAATAGTTTTTTCCACAGATATATCACGGGTGCTTAATACGGCCGAATTCGCAGCGAAGCCCTATAGCTCCACCGGCTACGACACCAACAACGCAACAAAGAGCGAGTCCAGTTACTAAGCGGAACTGTAACAATTATTCCTGGCAGGTTCCCGTTCGGTCATAGCATCCACCCCCAACGGGAAGCTATTAGTTGATGCAATTCGTACGCCTAAACATTAACATATCATTCTTTTTCATGCTGAAGACTAGTAATAATACTAACAATTATGGTAAGAATGCATAAGTGAAGTCGCCGCATCGGTAATAGCAACATTAACAAAATTAGTTGTACGAGAAGAAGTAGAGCTTTGCAGGTGCTCCAGCGGAGCAAATCTTCGTCACACGATAATATCGGACGGTCTTCGTAGCATCGACTGTGACAAAAACAATTACAACAGGAATTTAGCGTCCACATTGCGAGAAAAACAAGAAGTGTCTCTTGATCGACACAAAACCGCACCTCAAACACCGGGCTCTACCTAATCTCCGGCAGAAAATACTCAGATAGGTATAAGATGGCCTTCATTATGTTTTGTCGTCATTTTTCGAAATCCGTGTCACATGCTCTCGCTTTCATGGAAAACACTGCGGCCTTCTTTTTTTTAAATAAAGGTTTACGTCTTCGATGATTGGTATGCCATTCATGGCGGGTTGCTCGTGACGAGGCGTCAAACTTTGCGATGGGTTGTAACCCGATGTAACAATGGCGGGTCGACAAAAGCAATGTTCATTGTAATGATAGATTTTCTGCTTCTGCTTATTGCTGCGTCATATGCATAGTTAGCCAGACATCGATCAGCTTGCGGACATTTGTCAGTTCGTACGTTTTTGCGCTTTGAAGACATGACACTCAAGGTTGACGGTACGCGAATCAGGGTTAAAAAATCTGAAGCATCAGTCAGAATGAACAAGCCAGCTGCCGTTACATTTTGAACAAAGCCTCTTGCAACATCCTTTATTTTGCAAGCCTATGACGATTCTGAGCAATCCAGCTTCATTTCGGCTGTATCATCTGTGCCATTTCAAACAGCTATTACGTTGTTATTTGTTAACTAATGTGTTAATATTGGCAGCGTTTTATTAACGCACGTAACATAATGTTTGGCTGGGCAATATACTGTTTAGTGGAAGCTCTCCGTTGGAGTAGGATCGTCTCTTGAGACAGAAGAAAAGAGGCAATATATCGATTTCTTTGAGACGTCCAGCATATAATTATCACGATATCTAACAGCTGAGACGTCAACCTCGCCTCGCTGCAAAATTGCTATTTTTTGCTATCTCTGTCTATTGGAGTAGTTATATGGCTATGCGCTGCTTAGTCATATTATATTCACCTGACAGGCGCACCTGGCACACGGAGAATATTTACCTTCACAAATCAAATCTAGAAGTGCAGCTTATGCTTTCCGGAAGCGCTAAATGGTCCGATTGATGCGGTTGTGAATAGGTCGATAATTCGAAACGGACCGATGATAGTTCGCAAATGAACACGTTTTGATCAAAGCTTAATAACGTCAACACGTGGTGGTTGTGTCAATTGAGGGAGGCGCTTTATTATTAAAAAACAACCTACTTGTCTTGCTTTGACCGTTTCGAACTTTTAATACACCAATCGGGTTGACGCTAGAGCAGACGGAAATCGCAGAAATGCTACATGTACTTTTCGTTCGATTTTCAGCGATCATCTGATACTGTGACAACGGAATATATTTTGTAAATAATTAGGGTGAGCCTATTGGATCGGGCGTAGAGATGTTGCAACATAAAACTGTTTAGACGAAAAGACCTAATATATAGATGATTACCTTAACGTAAGTCGCCTTACGAAAAACGGATTACGCAATCGTGGCGATGAACCCGACAAAACGTCGGGCGATGTCAATAAGGTACGTTTCTGTGCGTTCCCTGCTGATACAATTGATTTTGAGCCTTGTTTTTTGTCGGGAACACTCTTGAACTTGCGAACACACTTGAAAGCTGCGTTAATATATGCTATTCGGATTTTAACGTTTATTCAATGCGCGCGCTAACGCCAAATTGTGTCTCAATTTTTGATCAGGCCTGAATGCTGAGTAGTCGTAACAAAGCGAGTAATCGTTTCGTGTTGTGATCCTCTAGCTCAACCAGCATCCAATTGCCAGCGTCAGTGCTGGGACAGAAAAATGTATTAATTAAGTCGATGCTAGAAAAAGCTAATTTCCCTATAAATACCCGCTAGAGTCCAACAGACAAAGGTTGTTGTCATTTTTTCAATTCATTACTAAATTCCGTACGCAATCTCAACCATATCAGCAAGGACCATACAGGCCACTTACCCGCTGTACATCTGGCAGCATCTGACTGCTTTTGCTGAACATCATCTAAGATCCTTCAGGCTAAAAAGTACAGGAGAGACGTCGAAATCTCTCTGTTGTCCCATGTTGCCTCCCACTGTCCCGCGTACTAAGCGTAGCCACAAGAGAAGCTTAACTTATCCAAGTAATCGACATGTCGATGACATTCGTAGCTTTAGCGATGACTACAGTAAAGTCTGACTAATAGGGACCCTCCATAATCTTCAGCGAATGTTTGATGTGTGCGTGAGATGATACAACATAGCCGGGTAACCTATGGCCTTTTGTATGGCGGCAGGCAGATGGCCCGCACTCCTTTTTCCGCTATGGACGTACATGTCACGCACGGTCCACCTGCTACTATGGCTGCCCTAGTAGTGAGAACAATAATGGGCAGATGTCTCTCTCTAGGGGCGAATAGCAACTAGACACATATATATATATATATATATGTCTGTGCATCATAACAAGCCAAGGGGCATCTTGTCTCTTCTCTCTGAATATGTCCGCAGGCACTTCTTGGTGAAAATACAGCTTCAAAGGCGGCATGTAATACAGGTGTATGCGTACATACATAATATACAAGATGTTTAAAGAAACAAAAACATCTCATTGTTGAGACATACAATAAAATAAGAGGAAAAATAACATATAAAGACGTTAATATTGTTCATGGTAGGCATGATTAAGCAAGTACGAGACGAAATACTTTTTTGTTATCCCTAATGTCCAATGCTAACATATATATGATAAACATATTATCGCTAGTACTTGGTAGTCAGCTGAGCAGTACTGCAACGAAAAGCTAAAAATGACAAATTGAAGAAACGAGCTATGTTTGGGTTATTTACTCAGGAGCATTTTTTACAGTTCTCTCCAGCTTGAGCGTTAGGGTCTACAAGCCAGGTCGCTTTGACGAAAAGTCGCCATGAGTTCCAGCTTCTATCATCTATAGCAAGCTGTGGGAATATTAACTGTTCATGCCTTCTTTAGATGTCGCTTAAATATTTGTTGTTTATTCTGTTTTCACCAATCTAATCAACATGTGGCAACATGTGGTTATTTGAGAAAATTAGATTTCTCTCTTCTATGGCCTAAGATTCAGTTGATGATGTAACTGTAAGATTGTTGACTATAATTGGTTTACAATAGTAATAGTGATAATGGTCATAAACAATGATAATTACAATAAACAAAATATGTTAATAAGACAAAATTCAATTTAGCAATGAGTAAACAAAATTGCGTTATACGCGAACATCTAACACATTGAGGTTTTCAAAACGATATAAGTTTTTATTACGTAACTGGCGTGCTTGTAATGTCGGATAGAACTCGTAAATGCAAAACACGCGAATGAGATCGGCCAAAGAAGGTATGAACTGTCTTCAGGTTGCAAGGAACCTTATCGAACCTGCCGCCTGACCCGTGTGTTCATATAATGAAGCGTGTATTCCATCGCATGCCTTGCGAGAAATGCATTGTTTGCTGTTTTGTTGGACGTTCTTTCACTGATTAACAGATACGTAAACCTTGGCCAGCAGATATGAGGAGAGCATTTATTAAGTTCAATCTAACACACTTCATTTTGTGTGCAGAGGTAGCACACGAAATTCACCCGCTATCATAGGTATGAAAAATTTTGTTCTGGGTGCTGTGGCCTTTCATGAATGAACCGTGCGCCTAGCGCCAAGATTTCCGTCATGGGCAAATTGCGACGCTGAACAGCATCGACGGAAAGATTGCATTTAAATACGCCAAAACGGCCGACTCAATTGGACTAAACCGGGAGCTTTTGAACCATGGAAAGGTCGAGGTCAGAAAAGTCTGTCAGCCCCATTCGATGTTTTATTAGTATCTGTCAGAAAAAAAAACAGTACCAGAGGAACTGAATACACTGAACTGAAAAAATGCAACACGAATCGTGTAATTTTGGTTGTTGTTATATATCGCAAATAACGTTAGTAAGTGGCACCTATGCGACAGTCTGGAATAGTTGAGAAGAATGTTTTTAAAACATACTAAAAGCACATAAAAATCTAGCTTGTTCCAACCAACGCAAGTCAAAACTTACGAAGGACCGGACATTCTTGGTGAATCAGCCTAATATATTAAAGTGGAAATTTTCCTTATCAGTCTTTGCCAGCTGCAGCTTGTTTGCATTTGTTTGCCTGAGTGACTACCTCCGCCACTTTAAATGACAATTGCGGGACATCCAATCGAGTGGATAGACTTTAAGAACGGCAGGTAGATCATAACAAGCTCCGTCATTCCTCAAATGGACAAACAGTAGACTGCCATGTTTTTCAAGAAGAGCCACAATGTCTAATACTATCATCAATTTTTGATCGACTTGTTTACCATTGTCACTGGTCAGCATGGAAACCTTGAAAGTACATTTGTGATAAAAAGATAATTGTTCTGTTAGCAATATATTTCCGGCATAGTATTTACTTTTTCATTTAATTTATGAAATCATTTTTTAACCAGTTTAGAATTATCGTCAAAAAGAAAGCCTGTGAAAAATTTCTAGCTAATGACGAGCATTGTCAAACAGGCGTTTCATTTGTTTCATTCAGGCGTTTGTTGTGTGCTATGTTCGGACCCACGTATATTTGCAATCTATGGGTTCGAACAGGATGAGCAATTGACCACTGGATCCGTAACATGGAAGTCTCCTATCGTTCGGCGTGGTTTCCATAGCGATACTATTGGCTGACTTGGTCCACGGTATGCGGCAGAAAAACAACGGAGTTTGTCGGTTCGGATGAAGTTGTACGTATGGGCTAGGGAATAGCGCTCGAAGGGAATTTCACATATTATATAACGGTTTTGCTAAGTTTGCTTAGGCTGGCTATATAGAATACGGTCAGTATCGGGATTGCACACAAGCACTCGCCGCGACACTTACCTAGCTTACTAAGCTAGGTAAGTGTAGGGCTGGCGCTTCCCAGTTCGAATTTCACTGGTGCTTTACTTTGTGCCCATCGCAGGCTTCGTATGTCTCCGTATATATTCCGAGCTTCAAATGGAACGAATTCCTAAAAATTAATTTCTAGTTTAGC
>MNPL01007609.1:0-44984 GCA_002081605.1 Tropilaelaps mercedesae | reverse complement strand
GATTTGAGGACGCGGGACTAATCGATGCGTGGGATGTATGAATCAGGCAAACGCTTAAATCAACTATAGAAATAATTTTTTAAAGTACGCTTTTCAGGCAGAATGCGTCGAATAGAAAAATCTTGGCAATGAGATCTTACTACATGCGTATCTATTGAAGTGTTTCACCTTATTGTTGATAAATTCCTTTTATTGCTGCTTCGTCAGTAGTCCTGATATGTCGCTCAATGCATTTAGCATTCTAGTTGCTGAGCAACCATCGAATTCTTCTCAATAATTTAGCCATTTAATGCTTTAACTTATTTGAAAATCATAGAATATTATTAAAAGGGCAGCGCATTCCAGGGAAGCTTGGCTAAAATAGACATCCGCCCTATAATCCAAGTTGATTGTGAACAGCTGTGCCATTTCCTGCCTGTTGGCAGAACAACTTTTTCGACCTCACTAGCTTAGCTGTCACCGTGCGGCAGATGGTTTCGCAGTTTGTATAAGGCCCATGTAGTCAACTGTCTCTCAGAGAAACAAATAAAATCTAAATCCTGTCCCAATTGGGACGTGGCGGGAGGCCACAACCGAATATAGACTCTAATAACAATCATCTATCCACTAAGGGTCCAAAAACGTTTCCGCGTTCTGTTTACGGCCGGGTTGCACATGAACATCGAATACACTTTTTCTGTAAAAGCAAATTATATGTCGAATACATTCCATTCCTACGTCTTGCTGAAAGGCGACGAGCCAAAAACCTTCATTTGACACCACTAGCGGTCGACTCCGCAGGTGGCTTTACCGTTCCTAAACAAAATTGGAACGATAGCAACGTTAGTAAAACGGTCAATTTGAAGGAAGAGCATATAAGTGTGACACAGCTGTGTTTATACTCTAGGAAGAAGGCTAGCCGATTGCATAACAAGCAAAGCAGCATTTTCCTGAACATCGATAGCCTGCACCTGACTGAAACCGCCCAACAGATTAGACCGTCTAAAAAAAAAAAAATATTTCTTAAAGCTAACCATCAATATTTCTTTTTTTAGAGCTGACCATCAGCCAACATTCAATGCCCACGGTAGCAGTTTTTGCATTACTTCGTAAGACGGACCCCATATAAATGTAAATATCTAGATGTAAATATGTAAATGTAAATATGTAGATTGGATCGTCTAGAACCAAACAACCTAACGCCATGCCCAATCACTATGGACGACCAGGAGAGGAACGCGATTGCTGTCAATGGTGTGCAATCACAGATGTCATTTTGGAGTTGAAAGATAAACAACATCACTCTGTAGCCGTCCTAACGGGCGTAAGCATACCTGCATGATTCCTACGTGAATTGCATACCATAAACAAATGCAGAAGTCGTTTTGCTCGCGGGCCGTATATTCTGCAGCCCTGGACGACAGTATTTCTGCTGCTAATAGCTTACATGTATCGACGCGTATACTCGTCGTTGAGGACGATTCCAGCTGAGTGCGTTAGCTCTGTGCTCTTCGACATGCGCGTTCCGGTAGCAAAACCCGTCATCTCCTGCAGTTATCACGCCTCGACGACGTGCGCTCTCGATACTGGCGACGGCGGAAACGTTGTCGTCAGCGCTCTCTCACTGAAGTTCCTCTCCGATCTTTGTCTGGCTGGGCGTGCGCTTGCGTTAATCTCTGGCCTGCTTGTGTGTGCGTCGATTAATACATAACAATGCATATATATCCGTAATCTGAACGAATCACCGGTGAAGTACAAGCGGAAGAGTACATTAGAGATGACTAGCACGTCACCTCTATGGGCACTACGCGACGCTCGGGTGTTTTAGGCCAGCTGGCGTACTTACGACTCTCTGTCATCACTACCACGGTCTACCCCCGTACGACTTTTTTTGGGATTTCGCATTCACATGGCTTCAGCGAGAGCGCATTCAAAATTTAGCCTCCTTTCCACAGCAACGCAGACAATGACAACGGCGGCGGGGATGTGGGCCATAACGCACCCACACAGAGTCACGCAGGACACTCAGACAGACAGACAGTATGCGACGGTCGCTGCCGTTGGGAGAACACTCACGCCGCCCAGGGCGCCTACTTCGAGGAACCGTGCATTGGTATCTCCTTGCCAGCCGTTCGGGTAGGCTCTATCAGACTTGCCGTGTTCACTGCCCTCTCTACCTGATCGCACACTATGACCGGCTATGGTGACGATACGTCGTACAACACAGTGTGTCTGCCGTCTGCTGTGTATACAAGGGGCGGAGCAGCTGCAATAGCAGAGGCGCCCAGGAATATGAGGGGTGGGGTGGGGTGGAGGGAGGGAGGGATAGATAGAACAGAGCGAAGTTGATCGAGGCCGGAGCATCCAGTTAGGCCGCTTGGTGGACTAGCGGCTGGATGCAGCCGAGCTTGAGCGGAGCGCGCCGTCGGAGAAAGCCGCGGTTTGCTTTGAACTGAAGTCCTGCTCCGAAGTGCTCTAATGTTGGCACAGCTAAATACGCGCATAGACCGACCAACACGTGCGTCAGTTATATCTAAAGTGAATGTTGACCCCTTTCCATGCTTGCCGACAGTTTAATTATTATAAAACGTTTGCGAAACCTTATTTGCTTACGTCTTCCTCATACGTGCCGAATTAGTATCTTTAAGCGAGAGCGCTGTTGCGCTGCCATTCGAGTTAGTAGGTTCCCTTATTAGATACTATTTAGAGTAGCGAATATCGTAATCAATAAATAATACATGAATATAACATAAGATTAATAAACAAATATATAAAAAAACATTGTCGTGAAACCTCAAATGCATTAGAATAATAAATATCATATTCATATCACCATTCCTCTGACGGCGTTATCCTTGAGAGAGACAGTCCTGCAGAGCGAATAGTTAAAGGTTAGAACCTGAAGAAATCAGCGAGTGTTATAGATGGCTAACCACGAAGAATGAGAAACTGAAAAAAGTGAGGAGCAACTAGTAGCCCTAAACTCTGAACCATTCCTGCTACAGCCACGGTAGACGCACAGAGCAAACATTGGCAACATGTTTTTCCGCTCGGGAAAACATGCATCCAGTGCCCAATTCAAAAGTGCTAACCCTGCGCGTGTCTGAGTTCTCAAGAGTCACCTGCATTGAACATCGCTCAAAAGACTCGAAAGTCCTCACAACAACGCCGTGCTTTCGGCAAATAAATACAAACTCTCGGTTGCAAGACTGCGGTAGTAATAAATACAATAGTAATCATTTCCACCTATAAGGTGATCGCTGCGAATTTTTCGAATTTTGGCAAGGCATGTACTAACATTTTAATCCTGGTCAAACATTGAATTTTACGGCTTTCTGCTATTTGGAAGTAGTTGTGCGATTTCGTTGGGCATTTGTGCTCTACAGAGCTAGCCTTGCTTTAGCAAAACGTGTGCGTTATCAAGTTAGTATCACCAAAACACGGAAAGATGCCCATACATTTCTACGAAACAAACTGCGCGTCATTTTTGCTCATGTACTTTTTTAGAAGAACATCTTTGACCGTTTACAAGGACTATATTCATGACGCGACTTTTTCCGGAGACTGTTGAAGAAGCGTTCTAAGCCGACTGATACCGGAAATGGCTGTTCCAGAAATCTACAGAATTTCCTCGTTCTTCGTTTGACGAAACAAGTTGCGTTAATGCTATCGTTCATAAGGTTTTTGTTACACCGGTAGTTTGTCAACTGCAACGTAGTAACGGACGATAGTTTTGTTTTCCTTCAACGTCACGTCATCATAGCTGCGAACGTTCGCCCAAATGACATGTTTGGGGGCTGCGATTATGGAAAGGGTCCGACGAGGAGGGTTTCGCTTGACCGGACCGAACGAAGATATGCCGAGCTTATGACTTGTGAAAGCCATGTAGCATTAAGGTGAATGAGAAATAAGGAATGACAATAGATTGAAGAGACACTCAATTGGCGATGGACGCTTCTAGTTGGTAACGTTAGTTGTTAGGACCTAGAAGGAATCAGCGAACACTGAATGTCGGGTTGCCCTGGAGGAACTATCGTCATTAAACTCTTCGGATACAAGTGTTAAGTCGTACCGCTAATGCGGTTTTCTGCTAATCACTATTTAGTAGGCATCGCGGATTCCAAGCTTGTCGGGCCAACCCGATCGTTCCATGAAAGCTCTTCCTTTTGAAACTGTTGCTTATTTTACTGAAGCTAATGTCACTACCGATGTCACACTGATTTTTGGATCTGGCTGATCGTTTTAGTGTGCATGGTGCACCGACCTCCGCCATGACGCATCTCCAGAACGACGACTTGCCATGTAGCTACGAAGTACAATAGACAAAAATAGCAGCGCTCATTTGACGCACAAAGACGGCTTGGCATTAGACGAAGATGGCGACAAGGACAGACTGTCGCATGAGGCTCCGATATGTAAATGTGAATAACAGGTTTACCTTTAGTTGCCTTTAGCTGTGTGTAAGTAGCTCGTTGACAGGCATTGATTGATCATCAGGCATTGATCGACTGCTCAAGTCCTCCACAATATAGACACATGACCACGGAAACGAGCAAATATCTACGAGAAACAAAACGTATTAGGCTAATCAGTCTGCCTCGAGGTTCGTGTTAGCAATTAGCAATGGCAAACTTTGGAAGAGATTCTGACCTATCTGCCTTCTGCTATGAATCGCTTAGGAAATGCGAATTTTTAAAACGACCGAACTTCATTCATAGGTGTTTTTCGGGCAACGAAATTTTGCAGTATTTTTACCACCCAGTCAAAGACCATTATATCAAACACCCACGTATTGGATCCTACCTCGGCTGCCAACAGAAATACAAGCATTGACTTGTTCATCGGCCATCTAAATGTCATTTTTTAAACTCTCCGGTGTTAGCTTTTACACTTCGTAGAAATTCGTCTCCCCGAACGGACAAGTGGTAGAAGCAGCTTAGAGCTCTCTATGCCAAGACATAAGATAATCTGTATGCACTCTAATTTTGGTGGGGAAAAGCTGAAATAAAGCAGGTCTTCAGACGAAGGCCAGTTGAATCTGAGTGAGCGAACGTGCCAAGGATTGACCCACAATATCTAGGAGATAGCGGCCACGACTCTGTTTTCTATTTGTAACCTTGAAATGGGTAATTAACCCAATGCGTAAAATTAGAAACGCCGAAAGGCTGTTAAGTAAAAGTACAGTTGCGCGTACTAGGTTGTTTACGTATTTTTATTGGTGTGAAAAAGATAAAAATGGGTCAATATACTAATTCTGAGCAGCCATTGCGCACTGCGCGCGGTGAGCTTAGTTACGTTTATCGCTGAAGAAGCTTTTGAACGCGACAACATTTGGTGCTTTCTGTCTTACTACGAACGGGCAAAATGCACAAACCACTCTGGGAAGCCTTCATTGCCCAAGCAAACTCTAGCTGCAGTACCCCTTCATCGAACGCTTCTACCGCAGGCTTCTGAACGAGCGTCGATGGCGCTTTAACTTGTTGAGTGGCCTTCGTGTACCTATGCCCTAATCGAGAACGGTGAGGATTTACGCCATGCTTTGCCAATGACGCTTCTATTAGCTGGACGTTAGTAGCAGCGCAATTAATGCTTTGCGGGAAGCGCGAAGGAACGCTTGTTTGGCAGTCTTTCAGATTCGCAGTTGGTTTCGACTCAATTTCCGACGTCGCATCTTTCTATCAATAGTAAACAATTTTGTAGCTGGCAGCAAAAAACAGGAAATATGACAAGTCAAAAAGCGACAATTATATGAGCGCAGTTTCAGGTAGAGATTTACGATTCAGCTGAAGTGCTTTGTCGAGGATATTCTGTGTGAAACTCGCCTCGTACATCCAAGCCAGATTCACATTGGCTGGAATCTATGTCGGTTTTGAAAGTATTGAGTTGATTTAGGTCATTTATAATAGACTGTACTTCTAGTTACATCCAGCATAGCAAATAGCAAAACAATGCAATCAATGATCAAAAGGTTAAAACTGTTCTCCATTTGTCAATCAATATTTAAGTCAATTGTTAAAATGGCTGACACCCCGGTTGTCCATGGTGGACCTCAGTTTAATACCACCACATTTGAGGTTCTCCAGCAAGCATGTACCGACTACATGTATGTTAGTCCAGAGCAAAAATGAGCTGATACTGCACATAATCTGCAGTAACCACCCCATAAGCTGTTTTTACCTAAAGAAACCAGTCTGTGGATAATTCCGAATATACGACTACTAAATCGCAGCCTGTTAGACGTCCGTCTATGGCACATATCGAAAGTCCACACGAGATCTAAACGAGGTATTTATGGGGTAGAAGAGATCAACATGCTGTCCTAATACGCATAATGGCACACTTTTATTCCGACGCGTGTCGCCGCAAAAGACAGCCGGATAGCATTACTCGCGCAGACAACGTATCACCTGATTGCAAAGATGGCGTCACGTTTTCTGATTGTTCGAAAATTCAACTCATACGCGCAGAACCGGGCCATGTTTTCGTCGAAGGCTCCACTAAACACTAGCGATAATTGTCGAAACAATTATGTCCGAGGATCTCGCCTGATATACGTCGTCTCCCTAGCTCCTCATTACTGAGCATTGGTATCATCTACAATGGCAAGTAGCTGTTATCTGTTTGTTGTTTGTGAAGCGCATGGGCATACGGCTGTCACTGATAATAAGCGTGAGACAGCTGTGACTTCGCTACTGCCCTTCCACGCCTTTACCGATACAAAAGACTTTCTCAAAGTTTGCTTCACATCAGTAATAATACTACCCGCGATATCTAAAGTTGAATAACTTTTGCAACTGTCATCTGTTTCGACTTCGGTCATCCATTCGCATGTACGGATGACGACCTCATTGACTGCCAACGTAAACTTTACGCGACGAACAGTGCGTGAGGAATTTGTTCTTATATAATTTGCTTCTCAACCTAGAACGTTCAGTTTGTCCGAAAATGACAGTTATGGAGAACGACAGTGTTAGCGTTGGTGGCGTCAACTATAATGCGAATGCAGATGCTTAAGGCATGATTTCGAACTGACGGTATTTAACGAGTTGGTCAAACTGTAAATGCATGGCATTTGTCAATCGCGCTGGGAGTTGTTAATTGGAACCTAGGCCTGATTCACCACCCTAGGGGTTTCTCGCTAGTGCATATAATGTTAAGCTTAGTTATCATTTTGTGGTAATAACAAGGTGATTCACGCTAAAAAAGCTCTTTTCTGAGAGCCAGATACACTCGATTGCTGAAACGTTGCCAACAGTACCTGTTCGCTTATGACCAGGCTATTAATTGGTTTGTGTGGTCATCCGACAAACGAACGAAACGAAACGAACGGAAATATATATATATATAAAGAGAGAGAGAGGGAGAGAGAGAGAGAAAGGTTTCGTTATGCAGCACTCACGTTACTGCCGTTGGCCGGTATTCGTAGCTTACATTTCGTCGAAATACGGTACCGAAGGTAGCCGCAATTTTGACTGTGTCCATGAAGAGCAGTTTATGGCCACCGGAATTGTCACTACCTTAAGTAGCGATTCTGTCGCAGGTTCACTCTACTTGAAAACTGTCCACCATTAGATGATTTACTTCTCTCGCACTTTATTGGACCACTGCTCGTTACATGAGGTGTGCTACCTCGCCGCAAGTTGTGCCTAAACGTTGCTCTACCTCGACAATGCACAGTTGACAAATCATTTCACGAACATGGTCACATCAAAGGGACAGTCTCCAGACGCGCCATAGAGTTGCTGTCTGGTGCGTCCAACTGCTATTACAGACGTCGCTTCCACATCATTCACTGCCTCGCAAGTGGTTGGAAACCTCGCGACGACAAAAAGTCGCTTCGCCGAAACTCGATCTCCGTATCCCTCTACCCTATCCACTCTCGCCGATGATCGTTGGAGTTCGGTGTTGATCTGGCGATTTGCCCAGTGGAGCACAATAGGTCTAAATTCGCCTTTAAAAGTTCAGAAGAGATTAGCGAAGCAACTCACGCTGATCTAGGTGCTGGCTGATGTGCGCCAGCGTTCGATATGGATCCGTCGCCGCCTCTCTTTTCGCCGGCCTTTTCAACGTTCTTCTGGTGCAAATAAAACGCTTCTCACCCCCATGGCTCGATTCCGACTCAGCAAAAATCACGTCGATGCCTGATGTTGGTCAGGTGGACAAGACGATCTGGAATCTGTGCAGATTGCCGGCCACTAACAAAACTGCAGTGGTCAAGGAAAATGACAGAAGAGAGTTCTAAGTTTAGCTAACCAGATAACTCGCAGAACATTACTCTAACAATTTATAACACACGAACACTAGCGTGGTGCACGCCTTGCCTATGTGTGCGCTTGTCGTTGCGATTTAGGTCGTCTAAGGCTAGGAAAATATACGACATACGATTGCTTTGCTTGTTGGCTCTTTTTTTTAAAAATTAGACTCTTATGCTAATAACACGCGTTCTAATCACACTAATACATTTATATTACAATCGCTATAGTTGTTGTTGTTCCTGTTGCTACCAAAGCGCGAACCTGAATCATCATTTTCCATCCTACGCCACCTTACTCACCAACACACTCGTGTGGTGTCTCTATCCGCGCGTCTCCTTACAAGCCCATGGCGTCTCGCTGCGTCTAATGGCGCCAGCGCTGAAGTCGGTTGTCGACTACAAGCTGGTAACCGCAACTTTGATGACCGTTTCGCGCTGCCTTTCAGCGTCGTGAGTGGCGATGGTAACAGATATACGCGCGCGAATGAAAGAGCGTGTCGGCCCAGGCCATTGCAGGTGAATGGCGACGTATGAACGTCGCAGTTGAAGCTGTGGAGACCGGCGGAAGATTGACCGGAGCAAGTTTGACAAGGCAGTGCCAAGGTACCACTGCGGAGGCCGGCGACGACTAAATGCTTCTAAAGTGCGCTAATCGATTTTTTGAAGGTTACTAATGATACAGACTTTTAGTACGCTTACGATACGTGTACCGAATCCGTAATTATAGAGTTTACGGTTTGAGTCACACAGGGCACCATAAGATACCGAAGCGGTACCTCTACTTATGAATTTCTAGATGAAGTGATTTGTTTTAAGGAGGTAGAGCATGGCTGATGATCGCACCGTGCCGTGCCCTGCTCTATTAACACGTTCGTAGGAAGTACTTGACGTGCGCGAAGCCATGGGCAACCAGGAGTCATTATACAAGACACCATTGCTGGATATAGGTGAACGTAATTAGCGTTTGTATAACACGCAATGGGGGTTTTAATCTGTTTTCTGTCGAGTGCGTTTTCTTGTAGATGAAAACAATGTTCGTAAGAGACCAAGCACGAAAACCTAATACACTTTCCTTACTAATTATCTTTGTAGATGTACTGTAGGGTGCGACTAGTTGGATGTTTTTTGGCATTGCCTTGTTTTACGCTGCAGGCTGGTGGCTGCAAAACATCTATTTATTGCCATATAGACACTTGACCTTTTTCGCTCATTTTAGGCATCCTTCAAATTGTATTTTTACTGTCTGTACTCGAGGATTAAAGTTTGTTATGCTAAAAAGCTACCTACTTAGCATCTAGCCCATGCAGTATCTTTTTTTCTTTATTTATAGTAGTTTTTTCTTTCTTCTATTTCAGTATTTAATAATAAATGTTTCAGCGTATTTCAGTGCATGTCCGGTCTCTGTTGATGCGAGCAGTTAGTCAAAAATGGAAGATAAACTGGAACCTCGAAGCAGATGGCACTGAGCATGTTTTCAAAAAAACTTATTTACAAAAACTAGGAAACCTTTAAAGTATACCAAAAGGCGTTTTCTGGATTTGCCATGATAGACAAGGATCTAAGTATGTGCGAAAATGCAGTGGCTTCCGATAAGTCTTAACCTGGCTAACGTTTTTCACTATAAATTATACACCACAGTGTGTTGGTGATGATGATAATTGATGTTTTTACCACGACATTTGATTTTTTACGCATGGTGTTGTTATGTTAACACGATTAACATTGGACTCAAAAGTCTAACATTCGCTGCATCTGTGTAGGATACACACTTTACTAACATTGAGTTACACCTTCTCATGATCGAAGCTAATTTTACGAATAATTATGCAAGTATAGACAATACCCATAGCGTCCCAATGTAAGTGAAATTGACAGCGTAAGCTTAATTAGTGGTTGAGGAAATATTCACGTTTCATTGGGTTCTGAACAGTAAGTTAGCTATCACTAAGATCTCGTGCAGACAGAACAGTAGCCTCGGCTCTAGATAGCAAATTCTAATAAATCGCACTGAATCGCATAGCATTGCCAGAAATATTTGCAATTCATCCACTTTATTCAAAGTACTTCAGATACGACGGCGGAACCCTATATATTGTAGGCTGCTCTACTGAGCTGTCCTAGCTGGAGTAGTTAACTCAACCAGATTACACGTTTGATTATTCACTTCCTGTTCTATCGGAGCTGTTAACATTCGATAGCTAGCTTACTTGTTCAAAGAGATCACCAATATAATGCATTTTCTCTCTGGCTCTCTGCCTCTCTTGCGGTGATGTTGGCTCAGTGCGATAGCACACTCTATAATTTCATTTTACTTCATTGAGTCGTTATGAAAAAGCTACATTTCAGCAAACGAAACGAAACCCGAAACTTGCCTACGTGTACTTGCAAACACACGTTCGCCTATTCTGCAGTCCAGCTGTGGGTTCGCTGCAGTTCTGTATGGCGGTTAGTCGTCGTGGTTGTAAGCGAGACTCTGTCCTTTCCCACTGATGTACCAATGAGGAAATAGAGTGTGAATACCACTACGGGTATTTACTTTTGCATAACGGATATTTGTCTCCTAAAAGCTTAGCTATCACCATCACCTAATTGTCTACGCACTTGTCGTTAACAGTTGGGCAGCAATTGCATACCTCATTATAGCACAAGAAATGGTCTTTATAAACGACTTTTTGCCCCCGATGCTTTGCCCTTCATGGTAATGGAGTGTGTTTGAGCAAGTTCGCAATGAAGATTCAGATCCGCATCTTGATAGCAGCTTCACAATCTTGAACGTGCTGTACATTCGGGAACGACGAGGCCTTTCTCGTTTAGCATCGATTGACTGCGTACTCTTTCCAGTACGGTGGGCATATATGTTGGCGCTAAAAGCTTTAAAACCTTGTAAACGCCACAAAGAGGATGCAATCTCTAATCCATAGCAACAGCATCACGCGGGACCGCCGAAAATGTCATACAAGATGTAGGTCTACAACTACAGGTCAAGCACGGCAACTCAGCTGTGCGGGTAAAGAACACTGAGACATTACAGCTGAGATGCTTCAGGCCTTATGGCAACAAATTACAGTCTATTGAATGGCAATGTAACAATATTTTAGAGATACCTCTCTGTTGGTGATTGTGGGTGCAAGCAGGTTTCAGTCATCACAGTAATGTGATCCTTAAATGTATCTGGTCCACATAATCTGACAGGGTAGCTGCCATTGGTTGAGTAGCATACAAGGAGAATATCTCGAGATATAGTGTCTTTACATCCGCGGCTTGCTAGCTATGTTTTGGTTGAGCTCAACACAGAAGACAGTACGTTTGATTCTATCATAGAAATATATAAGGAATTTTAAACAGATGGAAAAGCAGCCGTATCGAGAGAGTGTTGTTATGAAGTCTGCGGAGAATGATCATGAAATTTTAAAGGACGTTTTGCTCGCATAAACTTATTAAGAGAAATTCATTGTAGTTTCTTCTGAATTTCGTGTTTCGTTAACGACAGAACATATCACCGACTCTGCACAAAAGACGTGTGGCGTAGTGGATCTACGATAACAAAAAGCCTTCTTGCACGGGCGCGAAGATTTTTAAAAAAAGTTTCACTGTCTGATACACACTGTTAACAAAAACACGTAGAATTTGCGCCGTGTGAAGCAGCGACTACTGACAAAAGCAGTTTGCACGAACTTTCCTCAATGTTGGTATCGATCCACACCTCTGAAACTTTGCAATGTTCAGAATTTTTGGTACAAATACGCCGACAAAACGACTATTAGTCTGTAAAGCTGTACATTCGCCCGGCCTGCATTCTCAACAGAACCTTTGTCCCCATTCGTTCCTTTATATTAGTAAAGGATGCCTGGCTGTTTCAGTTTATGTTTCAGTTTAATTCAAATCAACTTTACGTGTCATCAACAATATCATGGCAGTTATCCTAGAAATGTATCGACTTGCTGTACAAAGGTTGGTAGAGCTTCATTGGATGGCACCTTGCGTAGTGTTCAAGTAAATGCAAACTATGGGCGGCTGAGGTCATGAGCGCCGCGATAGGATGTATAAATCGAGTGTAGACATCAATCGTAAGAAACCAATGCACGGTCACAACACTGTCTAAAAAGTGAGCGCGACAGCGATGTTCCTATATGAATACTTTCCTACGCTTCGTAGCGTGCTAACTTCGAGGAGCCAGTATTTCTGATTCCACGTGCAAACGGCCATAAGAAAACATACATAATAGACTACATTGTTTGTATAGGTTTCCTCGTTAGTACACTGGTCAGTATTCCTAAGATTTGTTAATGTCAACTCTTATCAGGTGGCATATCGGGTACATACTGTTTGATAATAATTTATATAGGCTATTTTGTAGTGCAATTTTATGAGGTAATTGTGTGATGCTCAGTTACAGTGTGCTGTCTGTTGTCATGCAGGAAATTTTTATAAGCATTGATTGCTTAAAAATGCGTTCATTTGTTGAAATATCGAATTAATAATAAGGGCAAGAAAAGTTAGTATTTTTTACTGCAACAACAACCAATAAATAAAGTCGCACAAATTTTATGCTTTGTAGATTTCCCTGTAGCTTTTTCTTCGGCAACGCACATAAGGGAACGCAAAGAGCTGATCAAAGGTTTTCAAAGGTGGTCGCAGTCGGTTTGCGCACATGAGACACTACTGTAATTTAGAAAACAAGGACCATTTAAATTCAGTAAATAATTCGATTAAAAAGAAGAAACTCCATCATTAAAACAATGTATTATTATGATCATCAATGAAAAAGTCCCTTGTAGAGGAACAATTGTTTAATTAAAAATATAAATGTAGTAAAATTATTCTTTATTTCAACTCTGTGTTCTGGTACATAATTCATTTGTATATTAGTGCGGATTTTAATGGGTGCAAAGGTCTTCAGAGTACTAGACACCGAGAATGCCATCGATTAGGGGAAGCCAGTAGAAATACAAAATGGTACACTTAGCTACGAATAAACTCTCATACATTTCACTCGCTTCTGCATTACAATGATTACTGTTTCAGAGAATCAGTGCCGCGTCCCCACATACGAGAAATAAGGAAATCAATAAGCGAACAATTTCGTTGTTTTGCAGGTTTACGCTATTCTGGTTATCGGAGTTTCCGCAAAGACGTTAACTAAAGATGACGGAATGCGGGAATAATGACACTGGGAACAATGTGCACTGGGAATAATGACACTTTAATCGTTATTTTTTTTTTATAAATTATCTCAGAGCGTAGCCTCCCATACTTTACTCAAAAATTCTCTCTTTCGTAGACGATCGTTTCAAGTCACTTTAAGAGACATCGACGGCTCTTCTATGACGGATTTAGTGCATTAGTTTCGCAATGTCGCTCAACTCAACTTCATAGCTCACCGGATATGTGGGCTTTGTTGTATAACTCTTTCATTCTGTCACTTCAAAGTTCCAAATTTATCGACTTATTAAAGTGGAGCGGCTTGTCCTTGAAGGATAAAACGAAGAGTTTTCCGAACGAACTCTACAAACGCCTGATGGCAGCAAGTTGATCCATGAATTTTTAGTGCTGCGCTTCGGTGAAAAATGAAATACCTCTTTTGTTGCGAGTTTTATACGTTAACAGGCCTCATTGATTTCCTTCCTCGCGACGTGCGTCACTTGCGTGGTTATTGTACTACAGTTTGATTTCCTTGTTCTGAGCTTTAAAAGTACCCTCCTTTGAAGCCATTTTCAAAATTACTCGCAATCGATACCAATTATAGGCTAAACAATACATCAGCATACCGGCTTTCTGATAAAACGAAACTGGAAAAAGCGCAACCACCAGGCATTCTAAAAACATTTGAAAATTCTAAGACCTTTTCATTACCCTGTGCAAGTATTGGCCCATTTATTTAAAAAAACTGTAATCACTTCCGAGCCTTTTGTACGCCATATTTTAATGTCGATTAGGTGTTATAGTGCAATTACGAGAGCAGGTAATATCAACAGATTCCGGGGCTGGCCGCTTATGCTGAATCGCTTGGCTGACCGACCGATTCGGTCGCAAAAAATGCGCTCCGAATTCGAAGTATGCTACGATGTCGGCTATTATGTCGGAAACGTTGTAGTCTGCTTGTATTCCTCGCTGAGTTGCCCTGTCATTGGGAAACCGCAAACATTAGATAAGAAATCGAATTTACTCGGCGATGCTCTCTTCCCAAAATAGAAACAGAGTTTGCTGAAACTGTCATCTAAAAAAGAATAGATCTAATGAAGAAGGACTGCTTTTAAGTGGTTGGACCGACAGGCGGGGAGATCCCAAAACGAAAAAAAGTTTTGGTTTAACCAAGATAATGCCCTTTTACTCTGTGCTTACTGCATCAGTTAAGACGTGCGTGCAATAAATAGTACCTGATGCAATACATGTAACGTTCCAAAGAACGAGCTGTATACATGAAGCACCAAAGATATACAACGACTAAAATGAAACGATCTAACCGAAGAAAAAAGTGAGAATCCGCGTGCACGTTAATGTCGGATGCTTGTAGTAGGATAATAAAGTACACATACAGTAGACCACTAAAATGAGTTGCTTCAGAAATAGATCTTTTCGTCGACTCAGCGAGTGTACAAAATGTTACTACAAGCCAATTTGTTGATAAAATGTAAAAGTAGGTCGTGATGTTGCGCATCGAAGGTATTATCTGTAGCAGAGCTAAAGTGAGTAAAAATTTAAGGTGTGTTATAATAATAAAAGAATGCTTAATGCTTGGAGCTACCGAGTGCATATTTGAACACTACTACCTTATATACGCGCTGTGCTCTGTCGATTTTAACATTGCCTGATAACGTAAAGCAAGTGAACTATCTAATGTTGATAAATGTGTATTAAATAATTAGCCTTCATTGTTTTAACGTACATTATTTTTTATATGTGTATGATCTTTGTAAATATTTGTATGATTGACCAGCTGTATGGGACTACTAATCTACGGAAAAGCTACTTTTATATTATAGTTTCTCTTAGAGACTTCAAATAAGAGAAAGGCCATAGTGCAAAACAATTAATTAAAGTATAGAAGCATAAAGCGGACGTAACTTTATTTAATTACAAAGATCTTATTAGTTTCAGCTCCGCCGTCGAATAATCATACATGATAAGTAGTCTATCAAAACAGCAGCATCTGTATGCGCGACGGCAAACCCTTATCGACTTCATACACAATAAGCATTGCATACTTTCATTTGTGAAATATGGTATGAGTGAAGAGGTATCTACATGATACGCGTATAAAAGCCGAACGTGGGTACCCTATCTCCGATAATTGCTCTCCATAAATTTGCTCCGATTTCGTTAATTCGCGTTATAATAATGCTTTACAGCGCTGCAATATTTGTGAGATTAATACCATATATTGTTTAGAAAATGTGTACAGCCTACCAGCGCCGAATCGTATGATCTTGAGGATAAATCAATACCTTTGTCAAGGGAGATTATGTACGTGCTTAGTTAGATTCTTAATAGCTCTTAATATCCCACGAACTGTACGCTACATGTAATATTTCTCCTGGACCCGTCAATCGAAGTTTCATCATTAAATTTTAATCGCAAATGTCGGGTACTATTTTCGAATAAATTTTGCCAACGAAACGAAAAAATTGTTGTTCAATGATTCTTTTATATAATAATAGCACCAGACTGCCACTCACATCCAATGCACTTTACTAAATCCAAGCAAATTATATTATTTACACATCAGCAAATTATATTCAATTTAAACACGCCAGCAGCTTATAGAACCTCGGGCTATTATAGCCAGTTCACGAAAACAGCACAATTTGAAATTAAATTCTAGCAAGTCATTAGCTTGATTCATGCATAATCCAGAAGAACAGACGTACTTAAAAAATTAGTTACTTTAAAACAGACAAGTCGGAGCAGCACAATATTAAACACAATCGTCGATTGTATACGGCGGTGCGATGCGTTTACTAGTTTAAAGGCTTTACTGTGCAAAAGTAACACCGCTCTATGGCGACACCCAAATACGAATTAAGCGAGCTAAAGATACTCACCGCTGAACCACGCTTGTAGACGAACAACATCGCCTTCTTCGAAGTTGGAAAACTATCCGACCGCAACCGTCAGAGCAGTTTATTATGCGCGAAGCGATGTCTTCGCAAAGGCGCATGGCTTCTCTGTTTCTCGGAAGAACTCGATCTATATACTAAGTCTGTAACTTATAGATACTGCCAGACAATTACACAAAGCTTGGTTATGTGGCATTTCTCATGCTGACAGATCAATCACGCTAATATAAGTCGAGTCGTTTTGAAGTTGGCAAGAGTCAACCATTCTAGGAAGCAATCTATGAAACCTTTCTAAGAAGGATATAACTTCTGAATACACCCGAGCCAATCTGTCTCCACAGACAAGACAATCACACGACACATACTTAACTACACAGGAATTATACGCCCAGCGTGATGTTTCCTACGATGTGTTCGACGCCTATTAATATGTAATCAAATATGAAGGGAGCATCGGAAACGAGTGACATAAGTGGCCCTTCAGTGGTCACGGAATATCCAGCGGCGACCTACATGCTTATAATGTATAGAATTATGCAATTACGGCCTTGTAGACACAATATAAGCCCTTTACTTAAGTTGAGCACTTTAAATGCTTATTGAAATGCTGAAAACAACTTAATACGAAGCAGGAATAACAAAAGCTGCAGCTTTTTAGCCTAAATGTCCCGTGGAATAATTTTAACGTTCCAGGATCGTGAATAAATTATTACTATGGTTTACTTCATGTGCTCTATTTCTCTGATGCGTAATCTCGATCAGCGATTAACGAAGTTCCCCACGTAAGGTTCAACAACAGTTCGTAGATAAACAAATCCCAGTGGTAGAGGCGCAGAAGTAACTATACTAAATGGTTTTAGTTCCTATGCCTGATTTCTGCTGTTCTGTTTGCTCACTGAAAACGAGCATTGGGACAAATCTATCATGCCAGTCATGATAGTTAAATTAGTCATATCAGTTTTTTATACCGCATTCTAATAGCACGTGGTAATCTCGCGTGACATCGCTATATAAACGTGCTGGTGTATTGAAGCAGGAAGAAGGCGAGCTGACTAAAAATAGGGAATATTTCAAAGCGCAAGCAAAATAAATCATTAACAACTGGAATCTGGTTCTGTCATGTCAAGTCCTAGCTGCAAAGTTCAAGCACATATGCGTACTCTGTAAAACGTTAAAAGGTCGCCTCCTACGACTAAATTGTCTGGACATTATAAGTCCAGTTATCACTCTGTAATAAAGTTAGCCATATTTTGTAGTTTGTCTAACTCGTTCCATCGTCCAAAGAGGAACAGACTAAGCGTATCTAGCACGAGTGTGACTAGCGTGGACGCTCGTTATGATGATATGCTCAATTATGGACACCAGCTAGCCAGTAATGATCGAAACCATAGTGGACGCTATATAAAGCTAAAGCACTTGCACGAGAGTGTTTCTCTAATGCATATCCAAAATGAGAAACTCCTTTTGAGGACTAATTAGTTTTTAATATGACAAATAGTCGAAAATTAGTCAGCAATAGGAATATTGACAATGTACTACAATGTGATTATAACGTGATGCCATATCGTTGGGTACAATTTATTATGGAAGAGTAACCGCTAGGAATCTTCAAATGTCGCGTGATCCGCTTCGAGGGCTTGGCCCGGCTTTTCGACACTGCACCTTGTCGTCATTAACGGCTCTACTTCAGTGTTCTACAAGACAGGTCAAGACAGGTCAAGACTGCGGCCTTCTTTGGCGGTCTGCAGTTTGTTTATTCAACTTGAACTTGACACGATAGGAAGACACTTGGTAAATTACGGCTTTGGACCGTCGAGGGCGACCCTGGATAGCGTTGCTAAACCCTACCCTCTATTGGGGAACAGCGCGGAGAGAAGACCATTTGAATGTACTTTTCCAGAATCGACTAACCGAGCTCTGATCTTCCTCTCAAAACATGGACGAACAACACCATTGCGGCAGTTAATTGGTTATTATTTCACTCGCCGTTACTCTGGGGAGTGTGGTTTGTGCCGAGACGCGGGAACTGTGTCCTGGAATTGTGACCTCCCCCTCAAAATATGGATGAGCATAAAGCCTACTGCAGCAGTTGATTGGTTATTAAACATGTTACTTCCCGTTGCTCTGGGAAGTATGATGCATGCCGACACGCGGGAATTGTGTCTTGGTTCACCAAGCACCTTGCTGCTGTGGATTACAACCCCTTCAAATTGTATGCAAGGACAAGCGAGTCCCCGGTGATCCCGGGGAATTTGAGCATTTTTACCTATAATGTCTTTGGCTTTCTCTTATGCGCATCTTCTCTTTGTCTCTTACAATATTGATCCTGTCCGAACTGTCTCAATCTGCACATCCATCGAAATTAACTACAGTTGAGGCCTTCTCGGACAACTAGCATTCGCACGGCAACATCCTATCAGGTATACGAAAACTCTATTCCTTTCCTTAAGGAGGAGCTTGCTGCGAATTTTTAGCAAAAAACAGCTAACCTAATTTTGAGATTCCAGCAAGCATAGCTTAATTCCCATAGGGGATAAAACGCACCGAATGGCTTCTTTATCCTCGCCAACGTTAGAGGCCGACTGCTTAAGATACGCCGCACAAAAATATGCCGGCTGATGTTTAACACCGAGTTCTTTGAAAGCCCGATTTCAAAAAGTACGAGAAATAGAAATTCGTGCTGTTTGTGCGGAATATGTTCAACAGCCGATATCCCTATGCTGACGAGACCACACTATGGATAAACCGATGATATCAAGGCCGCATGTCTGGCGACAGCGCTGTCGCTGGGGCTTTGTGGCTTAGGCCTTAAATTGTTTATTTTTACCTATCTCATAGAACAAAGAATGTACGGGAGAAGCTCTGTTGAGTCCTTTTATATGCTAATGCTGGTCTCGGGAGAGCTCTTGTCCTAAGGTCAATTACTTTTTCCTTTACATTACCCTGCTTTAGTGGCTGGTTATGAACTCATTCGCTTCTTCGTAGATGACACTAGCGTCTTTAAGACACCAATATTGGCGAACTTGGATGGAGAAAACCGAAGTAGAGATTTGGTACACAAGAATACAACTTTGTAGTCTTCTTAACTGTGACAGAGATACTGCTCATGCGTACCCTGGCTTTACGGCTTCATCTTCACATGAATACGATTTTGTGCTATAGTTAGACCCAAATAAAATCCATTGGTATCGAGCTGCTTTCAAATCTTTGCGAAAGATCGCTAGCCGCTCTGACGACCTTGAAGTCGATTTGGTTCTGCACGGCACACAGATTTATATGTACGAGGTGAATGTGGCTTTGTTGTGTCTAACGCGTGCTATGCACAATAAGTCTGATTTTGCGTCAGGGCGAAGCTTTTAGCACTGCCCGGACAAGGAACGAAAGGGTGACTTAGTGATATGTAGAACGTATCTCATTTTACTAAAATGTTGTGTTACTTATAGAGGGGTGAACGCAGACTAAAAATGACAGTGTGTAACTGCTGCTTAGTGCGAGAGGCAAACGTTAATTGCCATGTACTACTGAGTTCGTCTCCCGAACCTTTGCGGAACTTCTCTTGCTCCCACTATATTTCTCTCCGTGACACCTTTACTATATACTCTAGAAATACCAATATCAAATGTGCCATAGCTTAGGTTTAATCGGTTAATTGTAGTTCAGATTTAAAGCTATCGTTTTGCTCGGGAAGAAGAAGGAGCGCATTTCTGTCAACACACTGATGTCGATTAAGACGATTACGGAAAACGCACTCATACTTCACGTACCTGAATTTTTCGGGAAACCTTGAGGAAAAACAACGTTGTGTGCCTGCTACTCATTACTAACTACACAACTGCAACGTCTGGCAACGCCAATATTTTTTTGGTTATCGCTGACCTTTAAGTGCTTTCGTTTTCTCTCCGACAATGCCGCGTAAACTCATCCCCCGTCTTCAATGTCACCTCCCTATTACACCAATGCAGCTTTCACTACTAATTAAATTCAATCGAAAGCCTTTTCGATTACTTTATTGCCACCAAATAAGGCCGAGTACACGAGAGAAAAAAATTTGGAAGGTCGTATCGAATTTCCTTAACTACTTTATTTCTACGGGCTAATATCTGCCTAAACGGTAAGATGCGCAAGATTAATTTTTAAATTCCTGTGTAGCCGTCACGCTACTGCGTGCAGCGTTGACAGTCTTACAATGCCTTATTAACAACGGCCTGAAACATATATACCGAATCAAGGAAGTCATTAATAGTTTATTCTTAAGTTTTCCAAATTGTGGTTGTAGTTACTGATTTGTCTGCGGCTAATTTATATTAACTCGAGCGCATTCGGATGTTCTCGAAGAGTTGCATTCTTCTGAGATTTTTTTTGTTTTGTGATAACTTTTTCAGCGTCTTTTACTGCGAATATTTTCACTCTCTTATTTGGCATCGGTGCAGACTACGGTGCAAACAAGCTCACTGTTTTTGTTGCGTATTGGGTCGTCGCAATGGGCAAAGTAAAGACCTTCAAGCACCCTTGTTTATCCTATTGATGAGGACAACTGATTCAAAAGTATAGTCCAAATATTTTAGTCGTTAAATCGCCGATGCAAGCGTTTCAGGGAGAATGCAGAAGTGGCTATGTTCGACTTAGAACGTAGTCTGTCAAGGCAAAGTAGGTTGTCTCTTAGTTATAATGAATATTATGGAAAAATTCACTTTTCTGTTCATTAAGTGCACGACATTTGATTTCTAGCAATAAACCGATTAAGATTCGGGCTTTATGCAATAGTTGAATGAATTTGCATGAAAAAGCATATGTGTAATATACAATACGATACGGAATCCACCGTAGAGATACCGGTAACCAAGTAGTTGACGCTGAGTGCAATGCCCCTAAAAGAGCGGTACGTAGATCAAAACGAGTGGAGAAAACAGTTTATTTTAATTGGCTATTATGTAACGAATTCGCTATTTCCTTTTAGCAAGGAGCTGTTTCCGGTTTGTTCCAATATCTGCAAAAATACTGAAAAAATCGTATAAAATAGTTTACGAAAATTTACATAAGCTTCTCCGAAGTCCATCTTTAATAGACTTCAGCGATGATTGGAAACAATCGGCATAATCGAATAGAGCGTTAGTATCTTCAATAAATCTAAAGTGCGATGCGTTCCAAGATACGAGATCATTGGACACGTGAACCTTGCACAAATTTTTGGGAAACGTGTATCTATCTATTTGATCTTTGCGATTTTTAATTCACGATTGCGATATCTCATTTGCATTTCTTTTACAATCAAGCGCCATTTTTTTGAAATGGCATCAAGATGTTTTAGAACTTCGTTGGACATAATGTTTAATGCAGAGAAAGACTTGCCTCTAAAACGTCTACGCCGATAAAAGTGGTTTAATAAATTTCTTATAACGCTGAGGAAAAAGTTTGCGGCTATTTCTCCACGTAGTATAATCCGGTTAGGTCATTACATTTCGTACTGGATCATTGGCTTTTGTGGAGTTACAGCTAGAAGAAGTTGTTTATATACGGTGCATTGGCTGCCACTAGAGACGTACCAAGGCAACACAACTATCGTGATTTAAATATTCTGTCGTCCCAAACTACGGCAAATGGGCAACAGAATACAACAACTAACTTTTTGTAAAATAGTCTAAACACTCTGTTTGGACTCTGGCCAGTTGGCAGACCACTAGGGAATGTCATGCCAAGCCTGGCTCAAGTAGCCTTTTCGACGTATAAGATCAGTGGTGAGAGTTCCTGTCAAATCTTCTAATCATTTGTGATAGACGACAGTATTTCATATATACGATCATGCACGAATAAGCGACATAGTAGATTGCCCACCTTATCCTACATAGCTCTTTTGTCCTTATTCATTGATCTAGCCAACTAGTTATTGTTTTAACGGGTAACTAAGATGTCCAGGTCTGAAAGCCAGGTCTGACTGTCTACGTGACATTATTTCGGCAGGTCAACATCACAATAAGTTGATCGATGTTCATGTTAGGGTTTCTTTATTACCGTCACAGTACTGCATATTGTCACAATTGTCCTACCATGTTATTTTTAAATGCGGTCTGGTAGATGTAATCGAAGCAAATACCAAGCTTCGAAAAAATAATAGTTTATTCTCTAGGTTTTCAAGACGTATGGAGCAAGGCAAAGTGAGATAACGTATTCTTGTCAACATCAATGAGTCCACAAGCTGGCTGAAATTTGTTACAAGCTTGCGTTGTGCAACTGTGGGTGACGTATATATGAACTGTTCAAATTTTTGAACGCAATTTTTAAAATACGTCGACACACGTTTGTTTGGGGTATTTTGCTTGCTTTTTAATACGATTAGTACAATGCTTTAGAATACCATTTACACAACTGACGATGTGTGTGGGTGGTTCCACAAAATAATATGCATTTTATTGATTATTGGTGTACAAAATAAAAACAGGCTTTTGTAGAGAGTATTTAAGCTTTCGGGTATTGATTCGCCGTAATCAATCATAACCAACTCCAAGACAATTTAATATAATATCAGAGCCAGTTTATTGATGCGCTCTTACCGGTTCTTCAATGATTGCCGGATTTTTAATGACAACCATCTTCAAATCATCCTAACAGATACATTCTTCTTGGCTTTTCTTATTCTTGTCCCGATTTGCATAACAGAAACGTTATCATGTACTGATCATGAAATGCCTAATCTTCTTGTGAAGCTTTCTTTTCTCAAGTGTACTTCTCGAAAGTTTGCCTGAGAAACCGCTAAATTTGATTTTCTTATCGCCTAATTTTCTCAGAATCCACTTAACCGTGCATCTCAAGTGCCTCTTTATGGCACATTTTGCCCAAGTGGCTTTGTCTGTTCTATAGGTTCTGCAACGGTTTCTAGTGTATCCTAGTTTGGTGGTTTTTTGAAGGCCCAAGGCGACTGTACGTAGAGCCGCTTTAGTGCTTTCAACTTTTTATTTACCTACAGCTTAACCTCTTAGAAGAGGGACTGTAAGTTATTTCTCCTAAATGTACGGCAGTTTTTTTCCGCAGTGTTTTTTACGAAAGGTAGCTAATGCGTTCGATGTTAGGTTGAACCTTATATACAGTTTATCTCCTATAATGTTCATCTTCCATAGGAGCAGGTTGATTTCCTGGTATGTTCCACCGGTACTACGTCCGTGGCGATTAGTAGTCGCGGTATCTTGAAGTTCCTCTATTCCACCGAATTCCCGTGCTGAGCGATGCAAGTGGTTTGGTTATGGCTCCCTACATGTATTTTAAGTAGTATTGGAGACACGCGCTACCCTTCTTATAGTATTACGGCCGTGGCTTCTTTTATCGACGAGTGCTCTTCCGTACCCACCGGACGCTACGGTCGTGCAATCACAGTGTTAAATGCAGTTTAATTAACGCTATAGAACTCAAGGTCGCAGCGTAGGGCGTAACCCACAAATGATCGGGCCCGAAGGCAACTATTTACGGATAATGAATCGACTCCTCTTAGGACTACTACTTCACGGCACACATATAAGCAGACAATATAGTTCAAAGAGTTGAGCAACCCTTTTGCGAGCTATCGAACTAATACGGCACTCCAACCAACTAGAAAAAAAGCAAAAATATTTCCGGCCGAAACACCTCTACTGATTAGCGTGGATCCGATTGGCGCGATCTGAAACTCAAGCGCTACCGTTGGCGCCTGTGACCGGGCCTAACACTAACATACCGGTCGGTAGTCTGTTATTTTGCCAACTGTGTGCTTATTCCGTCCGAATTTCCATATTTCGGAACAATCTACCCGTCTTCATTCTCGCACAGGTTTAGTTCGGTTCAGTTATCTCAAAGCAAATGGTTTCCACAGTCACAACTGGCACAGAGCAATATGGCTCTTTCTCCTTGCAATTCTTTGCCACCAACCAAAATGGTAGACATCCTCAGTTTTGTCTTTCCTATGCAAAAGCTCAATGGTATGGTCTTTTTTACAACAAACATAGATGACGTTTAACCGACCGCTTTGCTCTATTAAAAAAAAAATGTTTACATAGATACTACAGTGCTAACATGCGTTACTTCTTTGTTGCATATTGGATTATCGCAACGGACATTCCTCGTCAAACACTTTGTTATTCATTCGTAGGGGTAGCTCATTAAAAAGTATTATCGAAACATTCTGGTTCCTCATCGCCGACGCCGAGAATGCGGAAGTGGTTGTATTCGATTTTGGGCGTAGTTTGTTCATATACTTGCCGTGTTGCCTATACTCATTGTGAAAGTCGAAACTGAGCGTTTATGCTTGTAGAGCTGGAAAATTCACTCTTCAGCGTTTGTTGATTGCTTTACCGATCGAATAGTGCTAAATTTCTAGGAGATAGTGCTATTTCCGTACTTTTCCGAAAGACTAGAAAGCCTTCTGACGACCTTGAAATCAAACTGTAACACAACAGATACGCAGGTTATGCAGGTGGATAGAAACGACATTAGTGCTCGTCTACTGAGTCTGAAGGAAGCAACACGAAGTGAGTCAAATTTGTCATCGAAGCAAAGCACTTGCCACTGAAGCATCGAGGCAAAATAGGTCGTCTCTTGATTGTAGGGAACAACTTGGAAAAATCCACTTTTCGGTTGTTGAAGAACACGAGATTCTATTTCAAGCAACACATTATTAAGGCTCGAGCTTTGTGTAGCAACTAAATAGATCTGCATGAGAAAACCTATGTGCAACGCATTATACGATGCAGATTCTATAACGGAAACACCAGTAACTAAATAATCAACGCAGAGTATAGTTCCCGTGAAGACCTGCACGTAGGTCAAAATGAGTGGAGTGGAAAATAGTTCGTTCACACTGGCTATCGCGTAACGTATTCGCCATTTCCTTTTAAGGAGAAGCCTTACATCGACGCGCAGATAGCCTAATTCTGCTGTAAGCAATGAGCAGCGCCAATTTATAGAAGATATCGCTTCTAAATATAACATTAACATGAACGTCCTCATATATATTGCGAAAATGAAACACACGTTTTCCATTGCGAAGTACATTTCTCCTGAAGAGATATTATTTCTGACGATTTTTATCGAGACGCCTGCGTACGGAGTGACTACAAACAACAAGACGAGGTGTTTTACAGATCCTTCACTCGAATTCTCGAGAAGTGCGAGAAACTTAGTTCGTCTAAAGACAAAGAGCCATAACATGTTAATGAGGAACGCATTAATAATCAACGCATCGACCACATATGCTACTCTTGCACAACTTGAGGGCCGCTGAGTAATTATTACGGTATCATGCAGGCAAACAGATAAACATACACCGCAAAAGACAATACACATATATAAACATAGGCGTGATAAGGAAGAATTTTTTGGATACCGAACATCCAACCCAAAAATGATAGCCAGCACTGAAAACAGGCGGCAGTGTTTTTCCTTCTTCACCATTTTTTCAATCTGTTGCCGGAATTATTTAAAAAGTAAATTCGTTATTCGCTGTCTCATTGGGCTCTAGCTTTTGAAGCTTGTTTTGTTTACGCCGAGAGTGGCCAAACCTTCTGGCTTAGGGTTATCTCAGGCCTTTTATTGTGATCAACAGGATAAATTTTTAAATCCTCCTGGGAACATAAAGCTTTCCTTCCGTAACATGCCTGTGTGGTTGAAGCTGTCGAGCCTAAAACAAGGAACGCTTTATAGATCTGCTCTGCGCTGTTCGGAGCCACTCGAGAATAATTTAGTTTCCTTTGCGTCAATTTGCATAAAGTGAGAAGCATACAAAATTATGTAGGTGCTCTATGATTGAGCGACGCTCGTTATATTTTCGTTCAAATTCACTTTAGGTGTATGAAGCTTTCACGGTAGCTGATCCTTCGTAGGGCGTCACGTCTAATAGGTATGATTACGGCTTAACTTCAATCAGATGGCGGATTTCTTCATGCGAACTCTTGGTTCCAAAAAAGCTCTTACATTGGACGCTATTACATTTGTCGCAAAAGACGAAGACAATATTTCTCTGAATACGCATAATGCAATGGCGGCACAATTGTTAATTGAAAACACAACATTAAGTTTACATCTGCATATAACATGTAAAAATATCACATTAACAATGTCACACTCAGAAGTAGTGCACTATGAAGCCGCGAAACATAATGTAGTTTCAATGTGTGCAAGGATCTCGAAGAAACCATACGGGACGTTTTATAAGGATTTACATAAGCATCCTCGCAGTCTGTCTAGACGTAATCGAAGATAGTGTTAGTATCTTCAATGGATTCAAAGTGCGATTCGCTGCAAGACATCCTGTTAAATCCTCGAAATATGGATTGTATTTGACAGTGCATTCTGTGAACTTCTCCACGCACAAATTGGATCCGTCACGGCATGTCCAATACAAATTATTCGAAACGTGAATTTTGCGTGTAAGGTTTCGGAGACAACCTGTATCCATCTGCCTACAAGACTGAAATTTGGTGCCTGTTGTTTGCTCGGGTCCGGGGAACGATTTCATAGCTATGAGTTCTTGTGTGCTGATCTTTGCGCATCTGCCATTCTTCTATGTTCAAACGTTGTGTTTTAAATTAGCGTCAAGATGTTTTAGTACTTCGGTCGACATAATGTTAAAAATAGCAAAATTATTTGGCTCTAGGATAAATATATATGCATTAAAGTTATGTATCGGTTTTATTGGGGTATAGAAAAAAATGTGTGGCGATTTTTCCACGCATTATAATACGATAAGGACGTTACATTTGGTACTTGATTATTGGCTTTTCAAAGAATTACGCCTATAAATAAATTGCTTACCTTTGGTGCATCAATTACTGATAGAAACGTACCGAAGTAACATAACTAGCATGAGCTAAATATCTGATCGTCCCAAACAACGGAAAATGGGTAACGGAACATAGCAAAAGACCTTTTCAAAAGGTAGACTTCGAATGTTCTGTTCAGAACTTTGGCCACTTGGCGCGCCGAACGGGGCGCAATACCGAGACTAGTTCCAGCAACCTTTTCGATGTACTAAATAATGTACGAAGTAACAGATTACTCATCTTGTTGTACATAGCCCTTTTGGCCTTACCCCTTGAGACAGTTCACAAATTCTAAGTGGTCACCGGATTATCAGTGTGCATTTTAACTTTCAGAGGATTTACAGGGAACAATTTAAGGGCGTCACAAGATCATGAAGGCCAGCAAATATTTCCCTTGTGAAAGACTACAAGCTCAGAACAATTTTCGCCAAACCGTTTTGTTGAATCTAAACGTCACTGAGGTTGATGTTGCCTGTTTGCAGGCAAAGAAAATTGATTTTCGCGGGAACACTCGTTATTCCTCAAGGTAAAAGTGAAATCCAGTGGTTTCCGATGGGGTAAATGTTGCACTAAATATCATTATATATAACGGATGTAGTGATTGTTGATTAATTATGTGAAAATTTTCTAAACTCAGAGGCGATAGTTTTATTTATTCACGTCTCCCGTGCGAGCAAGCCTCACAAGAAAACGATTTCGAACCAGTAGTCATTCGCGCTGAAACCTGCAAAAAAAGGCGTTATCATCCCACTGAATACTATTGACAAAGATGATATTTCAAACCAAGCAGAATACCGACAGCTTTTTAATAAAAAAAATAAAAACACTGTGAACAAATCTTAATCACAATTTATTTTATGAATGTTTCAAAATTTCGGGCCCTCATTTTTCTTGATGTTTTTTGTGTTTCCTAGACTGCCAGGGTTGTCTTTGTTCTCATACTCTCCCAAAATCTTGTTATTCGTTATTTTACATGAAGGTTATATGGATTGAGGCGGGACTTATCGTTGGTGGACATATGCATTCGGATGTTCCCATATAAATATGTTCTAAGTTCTTTTGTTCTAGGATACGATTTGCAATATAGCTTTTTATTATTATGAGCATTTCAGACGGCCACCGGTCGTATTGCATCGTACACGTTTTTCTAAACCTTACTCTAAGCCTTCCGTTTCTCAAGCGCACTCTGCTGAGGTTCGCTGCACAGAAATGCTTGACATCCACCTGATGATAGCCAGTACTGAAAATACAAGACCTTTCCTTTTGCACCATTACTTTAACTAATTAGAGGACAGTTTAAAAGAACTAAGGTTTTGAGACAGCTCAATAAGCTCGTTAAACTTCTGAAGGTTACATTGTATAACATTCATTTTATCATAGGTCCTCTATGGTAACTAGCTAAGAGCATTCAAGTCCTGCTGGGGACATACATTACCAAAAAGTTTAATTTTGTATATTTAGGGGGTACTCCATGTGAATGAAAAAGCTGTTCAGAGTTTAAAACTTGAAAAGTGTTTGAACCAGTTAGTTAGGTCCTCTAAAAGCTATTCAGAGTAGTGCAAAAGACTGCTTGGAGCACAAAAAAATGAGAGTTTGGGTACTTTAAAATCGAACGTTGCTCGTTATGTTTTTTGGTAAATCTAAGTTCGTCTTACTGAGCATTAGTACCAATTGATTTTTCACAGGATACCTCTTCTGTTGAATCAAATTTAATCAAGTGTTGATATCGTTGCGTCTTCCGCATGTAATCACCAGTCAGTTTGTAAATGTCGTCATGCAAACCCATTGTCGCAAAATGTTCCCTGAAGCTGTTTCATTTCTTGTATATCGAATGAATACAACAAAAACATGTAATAAGCTCAAATATGCATAGGTGTTCCTTCCAGACATCTTTGAAGCACCTCACTTGTAGCCCGTTTTCGAATGTGACAAGCGTTATACATGCGCCAGGCATATGATTTATCGATGGCATCACCTCTTATGGATCTGTACGCGCGCATATCAGCCTTTATTAGGACCACTTTCTATGCGTGTGCGAGTTCCATATGATATTACATCACGGGATTCACTTGACTGGCATGCCAGGTCTTACCAATCTCGTTGATTTTCGTATCCAATACTAATGTAGCCAATTAATGATAAAAAGCGCATTTCGTTTTCACACAAGGCAAGGATGTTTTGCAACATTTTAGCCTCGTGCTGCTCTGTTCCTACGTTCGTTATTCCATCATACTGCGTTCTCCATATTTTTTCGCAAGGTCCGTGATCACTCGTATAACTTTGAAATCAAACTGCAGGACAACGGCAATACAGGTGACGCAGGTAGCTAAATACGAAACCAGCGTTTCCCTATGGTGTTCAAAATATGCGATAAAAAGTGAATCCAATTTCTCATCAAAGTATAGCACCTTCCACGGGACGAGTGAGTCGATGTTTAATGTCGGCTTATTAATGTGAAAAATGTCGCTGGATAGCATTTTCTCTTGGCGCTGCAGCGCACGGCATTCGATTTCGATTAGCAGATCCGTCAGCTTGGAGCTCTGTCGGGCAAGAATGTAAAGTTCGAGGACGAAGAAAGCATCACCAACGAGATAAATTGCTGTTTCCGTAGGACTGATACTGGTTATCCAGTAGCTGAAAGCTACTATGCTACTCGTGAATACCTGTAGATAGGCCAAAGCCATGGGCATAGAAAACAATGCATTTATTTTTCTGAGCTTGCTCCGGATGATCCATTTCTTCTTTAAAATGGTTTTTGTGTGAATGTGCGTTGTCGTCAACGCGGCAAGAAGTGCTTCGTAATGAACTCTTAATGACGACATGATTTCCAAGTACATCATAAGCATAAATGCTCTCGTATAGGGTATAAAAATGAAGGTAAAGTATGCTAAAACACTGGACATTTTTCGGCTGGCGATGACATCGTCTACAAATAGTTTGATACTCACTCCAGAGTAGGGGCTAACAAAAAGTATGAAAGCAAGGTGTATCCTCCAAGATTGATTTGAGTCTTTGAGGAGATCCAAAAGTGCTGCTCGCCGAAACGTAACTAGCCACACCACATACATTACCAAAATGCTGAATGACACATCATTAACGGATAACACTACCCTTGCAAAACTTGAATGCTCTTTAAACAACTCTATCCAACGGTCGATCGTGATGAAGAGATGGATACTGTATAGGGCTAGGCCGATTGCAAGGAATACGCGTGACATGTATGAACTTGCTGTAGACTGAACATCGAAACCGAAAAAGAAAGCGGTCGCCGCGAACAATCGGCTTTGCTTTACGTCGTTCTTTACCACCCGGGTGTAATTCTCCACGTTCATGTTGTATGGGTCGCTTTCAGGTATAACAGAACTCGTCACTCGTTTGAAAGGTGGTCCTATGATCTTGCCACATTACTGCTACTTTGAATTTGTCAATCCTAGCTATTACCGGTGATGGTGCTTGAGGAGGCCAGTTCTTAGATCTCTAACCCGATTAGGCGTGGTTCCATACGCGGTAGAATCCGGACTGCGATCTGATGGTTGTCTTCTCCGCTAGCTCTTGCGCTTTGCCTCGTTTTGATACGTCACGCCTGCACTGTTGCCTTTTCGATAGCGTCTATCGGCAAGTGGTTGATCGAGTTCGGTCACGTCACTAGCCGCTCTGGTGTGGGACTGGGTTCACTCAGAATTCTCTCTATTTTAGTTGACAACGTAATCGGACAGTAATGCATACTATGTCTTATGTTATAGATGCACATACGAACCAACAGAACCACCGACTGCAACCAATATGTTCAGGGGATTGGAGATTTTGCGACCGCTTTGTGTTAAATTTTTTGAAGCCACAACGTAAGCATAGTGAAGTGATTGAATATCGATGGATGAAAGAGAACGCTTCGTGTTGTACAACCAAGGTCCCAACTGTTTATCCAATCCACAGAAAATACTAGGTTGAGTATTTTAACGTGCGCTGTTAGAAATGACTAAGGGGTTCGGAAACCGCTGACTGTACGCTACATGTACGGTATGTTTGGGTGCTTACTTGCTTTATGGTCTGAGCTGCTATGAACGTCTGACGATGCTAAGGCCGGGCCAATTTCTTTGCTCATAGTGAGCCGCAGAGAGTGATTAAGATCCCGGTGAAGCCTGAATGCCGTCAAGAGAGGTGTTTCGTAGAGAAGTCTTTTTTTGGAAATGTGTTAAAGGAATAGCGAATGACCTTTTTTCGGAATAAATAGGGCTTTGCGCGATCATATTGCTCATTTCTTATTAGAAGCTTCTTTAGAAATACAATGCTACTTTCAGCCAGGATGTTGAATTCCGCAACAGATCATTCTTATCTGATTTTAATTTAATATCGTTTGATGAATATTTATTTTAATTTGACATCACTTCAACTAACGAGGTTTGCATCTGCTCTTCCTGAGCAGAATATTCTACTTTGATTCCGACTTTACTTCACATAACCTCCTGACAGATGGATGAGTTACTGTCAAAAGTGTACGCCATACAGTTCCTCAAAAAGCGGAATGTAAACTTCAGTACATGACATGTTCCACTAGTTCAACAAACTCCATAGTGTCGATGTACGTTATGCGCAATGTGTTTAATTGATGAAATGCAAATTTGTAGTAAAGCTATTTGGATCTGGCCATCGCTTTCAGCATCTCCTCTGTTGGCCAAGGGGGCCATGTCTCAATCATGAGAGAGTATTCGTAAATATTGGATCAGAAACGTATTGCTAATCAATCATTAACATATCACAACGAAAGGCGTTAGCCTTAAGCCACGGTTTAGAACTATACTTTGGCGTTACTTTAAATATGGCTTGCAATTGAGCCGTTAATGGGCTGTAAGTCCCTTGGCTTTCTATGGTCCATCCTCGTGCAGCAGACAACAAAATATTTTTTTTCCAGCCTTTATTTTTTCAGCTAATTAGCCTGTCCAGCTTATCTGTCCCCGCAAGATGTAGGCGGTGAGGCTTTTATAACCATCGTTGAACGCCTATCTCTCATTCGATCTACAATATCCTCTTTCTTCTCTGGTCGCTTGGAACGTCGTGCTATTTACAAGTGTAACACTCCGGTGTTTCCTCTTGCTTCGAGGAACTGTGTACACAGGAGGCAGACTGAATTTTCCTTTCCCTGGATTTCCAGACTGGAGTAGAACAATTGTAGTTCCCACACCAAATTACAATGCTGTAAAATATTAGTGTAACAAAAAGGGTTTCTATACCTGCATTTCGAGAGAAACGTCCTAAAATCTTTGCCGCAGCACCGAGCCACTTACACGCAAACATCAATGTAGGATTATCCAGACACACGTTTTGGCTTCATGGTACTCTATTACTGCGTTTGTTACTCCAGTATATTGTGTTCACCATATTTCTCTGCGAAGTTCGTGACCACTTGCGTCACTTTGAAACCGAATTGTAGCACTACGGCGATACAGGTGACGCAGGTAGCTAAATACGAAACCAGCGTTTCCCTATGCTGTTTGAAATATGCGATAAAAAGTGAATCCAGGTTCTCATCCCAGTACAGTACCTTCCAAAGTACGAACAATTCGATATTTTATACTGGTCTCTTGGTTAGAAAAATACTGTTAAGAAGCATTTTCTCTTGTCGCTGTAGCGCGTAGCATTCTATTTCGATTAGCAAATCCGTAAGCTTGTAGCCCTGTCGGGCAAGGATGTAAAGCTCGAAGACGAAGAAAACATGACCAACGAGATGAATGTCCGTATTGCTGCTACCTGTTATCCAGTAGCTGAGGGCCACTATACCGTTCGTAAATACTTAGAGATAAGCTAAAGCCATTCTTGTAGAAAATAGTGCATTTAATTTTTCAATCTTACTGCGGACAACCCATTTCTTCTTTAGAATGATTTCAGTGTGAATACGTGCTATCGCCAACGACGTAAGAAGTGCTTTTGTAGTGAACTCTTAAAAACGACATGACCTCTAAGTATGTCATAAGCGGAAGGGCTCTTGTATACGGTATAAAACTAAAGGTACAACAAGACGCTGGACATTTTTTGGATGGTGATGACCTTGCCTGAAAGTAGTTTGATATTGATACCAAAGTAAGGGATAACTAAAATTATCAAAGCGAAGCGTGTCCTCCAGGACTGACTTACATGTTTGAGTAGAAAAAATAATCACTTTCTTGAAGAATACTCTTGGCTGCTTGCAGACAATTTAAAACAGGGTCAAGGGTGTGTAGCCTCGTTGCTGCTTTTTTGCATTTTCCCACTGTTACTGAGGGTAGTGCTCGACAAAGCCAATTTAGAGATTTATAACTCAAGTTCAGCCGTAAAACTGGACACTTCAAAGTGCGACCAGGTTCGCTCAAAAATCTGCTTCTGTTTAATAATGTTGTAAAGTTGTAATGCATACTATATTCTAAGTTGCATGCAAGCCCGTAGAGCTCACAATTGCAATCAATGAGTTCAAGGGATTGACGTTTTTGCGACTAGTGTTAACTTTTTGAAACCAGAATATAAACGTCGCAAAGAAATAGAATATCGATGAATTAAGACGGGCGTATCGTGTCGTAAATGCAGGGTCTCAACATTCTATTCAATCTTCAGCAAATCCTAGTGGCACATATCGTTCAAACCGAAAAGCAGATATGGTCAAGTATTTTAGCGTACGCAATTGGTAAGACACACGTTATATTTTGTGTTTGCTTGCTTATCTCTACCGAGATGCTGTGAACATCGGACAATGCAGAAATGCTGTCAACTTCTACTCAAATTGCTACGACTTCTACTAAGACCCTGCTTGAGTCTAAATGTCATTACGACGAGCGCGTCCGACGGGTATTCAAAAAGCATTCGCTTTTTGATTATTCGCTGCACGAGTTTTGTTCTTGTGGATTACGTCCTTGTGTTTGCAAAGTATGAACACAGGGCACAATGCACATAGGTCGTCTCGTATTTACTCGAATTATAGAAATATCGCATTACTATATACACTGCTACAATAATCATAACGATTTTCAATCAATATGATGCCGAATCGCATTGAGCCGCCTAGACAACTAAAATGTTTTTTTTTTATCAACATGTCATATATCAAGTATTGAACGCCTTTTGACCAAAAAGCAGAGGTCATCTATGCGCTCACAAAGGTATGCTTTTAAAGCTCCTACTTGCACTACTCGTTCGATTAGTTGAATGTTATAAAGTTTTACTCAATATATAACGTGCTGATAAAGTTAAAATGACTATTTCTCAAATAAACAGTTCTTTTGTTACTCGATTAGAGGCTCATGTTTTAGGACAACTAACTTAGCTTGCCCAGATAAAAAATATCAATATCACTGAAATTTAGCGGAAAATCATTTTGTATCGAGTCTAAAGTGTAAGCAATACACTGATGCAAACCTATAGTTCCTACAGCCCCTATATATTAACGAACGTATTTTCGAACGAACGTATCGAGCGAACAGAAGCTACAATATCTCGAGAACTCATTTTACTTGGCAGAAACATCTATCATGTTTTTTAAAGCACTATACGAAAGTTTACAGTAGCATGAATATCGAAACTTAATATAGCTTTCGCAACCTTTTCTCGCAAGAGTAAAATTGAAGGACTGCTACAGAGTTATTGTTTACAAATAGATATAAAATGGTTTAGATAAAAAATAAGACGACAAATATTGAAAACAAATTCAAAAGCTCCTCGGGGAGAAGTACGGATGCTCCAAGGTCGTTTGCACTTATTTCTTCCTCGATGCTTTTTACGCTCCCGTCAAACTCTGATCTTGGTGTTTTTTATTCGTACGCTGTTACGTACATATTTGTAGGCCCTAGTTTTTATTTAATCACATGCAGTCACCTTTAAATAAATTGTTTTTAAGCGGCATGATGTATAGTCAGTATAACGATGCGGAGTGTTATAATACTATATTATAAATTATTAAGCCTTTGTTACGCAGCCCAGATATTTTAAATTTGAATCATTCTAGTATTCGATAATTTCCTTCTCATAATTACCCGTATCGATACTTACGATAACGAAATCGATGAGTGTATTGTCGCCTGCTCTTGCATTGAAAATGCAACTCCAAAAAAATGCAATTATAAAAGTATCAGTAAAATGTTTACAGTGAACCTGCATGTATCGGCGACTGCATGTATAACTTTTGCCATGCACATAAAATTGCGTTAGTGGAAGTCCACATTGAGCTTGGTGGGTAATACAGTTATCGACCACTGCTCTTCATGCTTTACGTATTGTGTACACTTATTTTTATACCCTTTGCTTTAGGCAAGCTTAGTTAAGAAAGTAAATTTTTCAAAGTAGGACACTTCCGTGGTAAACTTAAATCGAAATTTACAATAGCTTTAACTAAAGTACTTTACGGAAAATAATTTTAAAAACCGGAATCTCATACTCGTGTACCCAAAAACACTGATTTCCTCAAGCAATTTTCTATAATCATGCTTCAAAAAGGGATGTGAGGCAAGTCTCAGAATTATGCCATCACACTGCGATATACGCGACTATATATATGTACACAACTATACTTATATACCAGTATGCACGTCACCCACGGTCTAGCAGTTTAAGAACAAAACTGGACTTGGATTTCCTAATCGTCTTCACTAGAAGCACTTCAGATGTGAAATATAGAGCGGGTTTTGTGAAAGAGTGAGTGGACACAAATGATGCATAAGCTACATTGAATTCGTAGCAAATGGAATGTTGACTAAACTTTCACAAAAAAGTCGATCGCGCTATTATTTCATCGCTGTGTCTTACAAGTTTTGATATACAAATGAGTCGCGGATCTAAAGGTTTTGCGGCACAGTTTGGCTCTGTGATGTGCTAGTTATAAATAACAAAAATAGGTACGTGCATTATAATTTTTGTTTTTAACTCAGTTCAATGCGGTGCTAACATTTAGGTAGTATAGCAGCATGGTAATTATGAAGCGTGAAAGTACTAAAATGCACCCTTCCTTATTATTTACTTTTATATATATACATATATGTCTAATAAATAAATAATATATAAATTGAAAATTAAACAATATAAAAACAAGTCTGTATGAGATATTTCAGTCCGCTTGTACTACTGTTACATATAGTACGCGTAATGGCTATTTATAAACCACAGAAGGATTTTCCCTAGTCACAATTCTGTTTATAGTGATTCTGCTGGTGTATACTTCTGCCTTGACTAGAGGCACATTCGTGGTTTGATAGAAGGTTTTTCATAGGAGCGTAGTTTCTCTTTGCTGGGCTCAATTTTGAAGTGTCAACATATCTGCAATGACTAGTGTAAGGTTCGGAAACTCACTAAGACCCTATTCCCCCCCTACGCTCGGGATTGCGTTAGCATTGTTTCAATATATATATGGCATTCAATGATAGTCGTACTAGAGAATTTAGTCGTGACAGAAGAAATTATATTTTAGAAAGCGTGAACAAATGACTATAAAGAAGTCAACATATTGCCTTGAAGAACAATATATTATCTTGCGCGGCGTTCACTTACGGGCTTAAAGAAGATAGCACCCATATGTAAAATGCGCATATGATGCTGGTTTTAATTATTTGTAGTCATTCAATTGAATTAATAATTTTTCATGATGCGAATAGGTCACTTTTCATGCCGGCTTTATAACTGTTTCCTTTCCGAAAGTTCAACAGAGATACAGTATTAATTATAAATTTAACAACTCAATGAAGAAACTATAAATCATTGGGATCAGAATTTCATGCGCTTTTATCCAATGAGTACAATTTTTGCTAATTCTGAAGAAAGCCAGTTGCGTCAACCAAGTACCAAATTTTAAAATCTATTATTGAGCACTGTCAAGGCTTTTTCTTTGCTCTCACAAAATTGAGAACCCATTGAAGTTCACTTTTACATATGTGCCAATGTAATTTGGGTGCTTGGTAACTTTCTGTTCTAAGAATGATCTGTTCCCCCTACTTTTAAATTTGGATAAATATTACCATTTTTTGTTCAATTGCAGCCTGTGCATTGTATGAGAGTTTCTTCTACAGTCAAAATACTATGTCAAAATTTCAGCATTCACGCTTTATTCTTTGACGCATTGCAATCAAAATTATTACGAAAGTAACTGTATGAAAAATGTCAGGTAAAGCTAGAGACTGATCTAAGATTAAGAAAGATAAAGATAATACATTCCAAGAGTATACGGTAAAAATGATACATTTTAAAGGCTTTCTGGTGTTGCATAATCTTTTGAGATATTCAAAAATATGGTGTATCAAAAAAACACTGTAAAAAATCAATGTTCTCTGTTTTTTCAATTTTTTCTCACCATTGCTTTTTATTGAGCTATTAAAACCTATATATATATATATATATATACTGACAAAGAAGAATAAATAGTAAAAAATAAATAATCAAATTAACGGATAGCTTTCAGAATTGAGAGTGATACTAGACGCCTGAATATATACTGTTGTGTTTATAAGCCGGAACAAGCGCTCTTTAACGCGTAAACTACAGAACTGAATCTTCGGACCTAGCTGTGGGTGCTTCTCTTCATCAATCGAGTTCTCTATTTTAAGCTGTGTCTTTATACAGGTTTTAGGAAACACCTAAAACGTACATCCCTAAGCAAAGCCAATGGGTGCGTACTCAGATGCATGAATTGTGAAGGTGACTGGAATTATCGTCCGAAATTGTAGGAGACGAATTATATCTTAGCAACTCATTTATACTATCATTCGTCGTTAGCATATTCACTTGCTGAAAGAGCCCGAGAATGGGCCCCTGGGACACGCCAGCTGTCATGCGCCAAACCACGTCACCATTTTATATATCTAAAAAAAATATATGTATATAAAGCTCGATCATCCTTATTAGGTCGCCCGGGCTCTGGATTTCGTTTCGATTGTATACGGACAATATGAGCTGGGGGAGTCCTCTAAAAACGCAAACAGTAAGCCTCCTATGCATCTCTTTTATATATCCCGGCACGCCGGCGGCGGCACCACTAATTTGCTCTCGACGGAGCTTAAATAGATTGAATGCAAATGGGATGCGGTTACCGATCTCACGTGCCACATATGTGGCTCCTCAAGCCACATGGTTAAAAGTTGTACAGCTACCCCTTGCTTGCTACAGCTGTCGGAACTATCATGTGGCTCTCTCGAATGCCTATTCAATATACAAAATGCGGTTCTCTGAAGAAGCCAGCGGCATAAAGTCCATGTCTACACGCACAGGAATCTTTCACAACCTGTGGGAAGTGAAAAGAATTTTAGTATCACAGACGCGCCGATACCTCTCCCGGTCGAGAAGGGCGCCTTTCAAAAAAGGCCGCAGCAAACAGAAAAAAGAGGACTGCGGAATTATTGGGCACGTAGCCACAACAGCCTACTTAAGGACCCACCAAGCTGGATGGTGATTTAGGTCTCCAGGTTAATTGCAGTAGAAGAAAAGACGCCCATGCTCTTATCGATGAAATAAATGGTGTCGGATGTTTTTGTATGTATATTTAGGTTGCTCAACATCTTATATATAAGAAAAAGCCGAATTGTTACAAGGGTGATAGATATGATGTCGCTATAATAGTAGGCCGGCAAGCTTATATAAAGCATAGTGGAGCAGGAGAGGGTGCCACATGAATTCAGTCACTCCATGCGTTTGCGATGAAATGATACCCATTGAAGCAACAGGAAATTATTAATGTGTCAGAAACATTCTAGTATACCCTAGTGTTCTCTAAATATCTACCTTTATACGGTGCGAGTATGGCCGCCCGTCCCATGGTGATGTGTCAACTTGAGAGTAACGAAACTCGAGTAAATATTTATGTGAAAATGTCACTGATTGCTGGAACATTTAAAATGAAGGAAGGTGTCAGCTGGGAATGGCCTCTGTACGTTTATGTCACTCAGTTAAGTCGTGAGTATACTAGTAATGTACTAAAACGCGCCTTAGGTTAATGTCTAGATATGTTTCTAATCCATAGACATTAGTATGACGATGCATATCTATATATATGAATATTCGACTTTTAGCATTTAGTGCTGTTATGTGCTGATAGCAAAATTTATCTGCACGAATTACAAACTTACATATATTCACAGTATATGAAGCTGGAACCTGATATGTTTTAACAGAGTATTTACAAGGTTGCCATTTCGCGGCTGGTGCAATGAAATCACGGACATTTGAGTATTGTAGTACCATATTCTGCTGGAGAATTAAAAATCTAATAGTGACTTACTGTATAGATTCAAGTGTGATAAAATTATGAAATTATCAAAGAAGATGTGATACAATTATGTGTTTCAACTTGAGCAAAACATATGCCTGCTGCTCAGTGGTATCTCCTTTCCATCTGCGTTGCAATATGTTGCCTAGTATAATAATAAGACAGATAAATGTAATGTTCGTTTTTCGTTGCAGGTTATCAGTATTGAGGTTTCTAGAAATTACACACCAAGGCCGAATAGCAAACGGTAAATCGCAAGGTTGGACATAGTCGGCTATCCATCACAATTAGTCTGGGCTTCAGCTTTGATGCGGTGACTTCATCGAATCCCTGTAATTCACGAATACTTTTTGCAATGGTGTTCGTCGCCTTGAGCATAGCTGCTTATATAGCAAATATTTTACCTGGTTTCAAAAGTCTGTAAGTTGTACCCAAATAGCCTGTATTATTAATGAAATAACAGAGTATATATACGTTGTCATTATGTTACGGCTCATTAACCTTAAGCGTGACAAGCTTCCTGTACTTCTCAAGGAGCCGGGCCAAACTTGAATCTGACATTTCGTCTTACTTCTTCGCACAATTCCATATATTGCGCTTCACATTTTCGAAACCGTTCAGTCGAAACCGTTCATTGTGCTATGTTCAAATTCAATTGTATTTTTTAAGGATCCATATAGATCTGTTTTGTTTTTCGCCGGGAATTTGTGCCTTACCATGTAACTTCACGCTTTGGCCCACCAGAGCTCTAATTTTTCTGATGTAATCACTACTTGTGAACGCTTTATTCTTGAAAGACATAGTAAGGAATCACTCGGGCGCCTTTCAAGCACAAACGATTAACTCGATGATAGAATGCCAATTTATAAACGGATAGTTCTACGCTGCGACGACAAATTGGACACACTCTGTGTTACATTTTTTGTGCATGGACGGATTACATTTATAGCCTACCTTGGTCTACGCCTAACATGCGTGGATGTGGCACTACAGTTTGACTATTACGTTGTAAAGGTAATAAATGACCCTTCGCACAAATATTAGGTCGCGGCATGACTCTGTTACCCAACAAGTGTAATTGATTTTTACACACGGTTTATTTGCGTGTTGCATTAAGGCGAAATTAGCTTTCTAACGAAACTTCCGCCCCATTTATTTTACATTTTTTCCTCTTTTCCGCTTCCTAAATTTTGGTGCCTCAGTGAACTTCAGGTTTGTTCTTATATCTGTTATGACCCCAAATTTGATTCGCGCTTAGCTTCATTTCCTCCAAGTTGCTTTGTGATATGTAATAATTTTTGTATTTTTGTGTCACTATAAAAGTGCAGGTAAACCTTTTTTATTAATTTGACAACCGTTTATGTACTGGATTATAATTTTTGTTCAATTACTTTATTTTTATGGAATAGTGACTAGAATTTCGCTGCTATAAAAGCTTTGTTTTCTAAGGCGTTTTAGTACCTTGGGTAGATTGAATTGGTAAAGGAATTAGGAGTGGTTAAGTTGACATAGTACGGTAGGGGTTTCTTCGTGCGTCCTTCGATACTTATTTTTCAAGGGCTGAAAGCCTGTGGTCGCAAAGGCCTCTTGTAGATCGTATTTACGTTAATCCTTTATTAATTATGTTGAGCTCTTTTTTCAGACAACGACACATTCAACTATTGCTAATAGAAAGTACCCATAAACTATATACACTGAAAATATAATTACCGATATTATATTGTCAATTCAGAAAGAGAAACATTCTGTACAATAAATATGTAGCTCGTAGATTATTGTGACTAATTCAGTTAAACTCAAAAACCAAGCAGTATTTTTTGCCTGAATGAATAGAAATGATAAATGCACGTAATGAAGCTGTGACCTAAGCAAACGCGTTAAAAAGCGAATAAGCATGAATGAATGAGTAAATACTTTTAAGGAGCTTGATTAAATGCATTTTTAAACTGCAATACTCCGTTAAGGTGATTTCTTCCAGGCAAAACCGAAATACAAACAATGAAGCTTGAACACTATGTACTTGTGAATGAGACATCAAATAAAAAGTAACGATTATTTAGAACTAGCAGGGAATGTTTTTTCTCTGGTTACAGCAAGAACCTCTTGGCTCTATCATTCCATGACAGGCTCATTACCGGTGGCACGGTTATTACCAATTTGAATATATCATGAATAAGGAGTGTAAACTTCACTTCCTAAACTAACATGTGCAATAGACGAAAAATAAATACGAAAGATTTCTGAGCGGATTTGATGTTGGTCTTCCGCCTGGAGGGCCATCCGCAATTCTTCCGTGTATTTTTGAAAAATTGAGATAACTTTTGGTATTATTGTTTCAAGATCCGTGAAAAGGAGATCCATAATTCGCCCACTACTTCAATCATGATCTTAGGACAGAGCAGCGTTATGTGCTGGGTATGTCGTGGTCATCTGGTTTCGTCACCTGTCGCGGCTATACACGAACTGTCAAGTGTTTTAATGATAACAATGGACGAACCAATGCGAATCAATGCGAGCATATGCTTGCTGGCCGAATTCATAACTGTTATTTTTATGATTATATATATCTTAATATGATGACTGAGAATGTACTGAGAAAGTAATCTTTCTATGTCTGGTCCACCAAGGAGCAGAATCGGGATCGACATTCTTCTACTTTTAAACCAGACACAGGCAAATTAAATGGTGTTGGTCTATGACACCGATTGCCTGAGACTCTTAGTACTTGCGTAATTAGTCAGTAGTAGTCCGTAGTTGTGAGTGAAGATACGAAAACTGCAATGAGTAATCAAAGCTTATGGACGTATGGACGACCTATTCGCGGGGAGTGTACTTATTAGCGTTGGACAACCTGGGAAAAAATACAGCTGCTGCGATCAGTGTTCCTCAAAACAGGGGTCTATATAACTAAAGCTCTTGCGCTGAATTTTTTATCTCCTGAGTTGCTTTATTTACTCCCACTAGGCTCAGATTTTAGCCGGCGTGTCGAGCGAAAGGTGTTAAAAAGCACGGAAGCAACGGCTGTGTCTCTTAGAGCTTCCTTCAGAGATCAGCCTTCAACTATTCGACATAACCGTAACATTAGTTGCTTGTTGTGGAATACAAGTCGTGTGATGGGTACTCGCCACTTAGCAACTGGATGTACTCGAGTAGGTAAAGTGAACAAATTGGTGCATGTTTTGGCAAATGCGGCGCATCTAACCTTAGTTAATACATTTTGATTGCCTAAAACGCTTCATATCGAAGAGTTCCGCATCCGGCATTCGGCAAAGAATAATGAAGTACGAGTGAAATCCCACGACACTAGGGTCGTGATTCATTTCTTCTGAAAAATACTAAATCTAACTGACATCTTTCCTGCTGGTTTTTTGTGCTCCATTATAAGCTAACCAGGCAGTAGATTGCCACGAATTAGATGCCAACTAGGTAAGCCGTCAATGCAACCTCCTGTGTGGACGACTTCGACCAATGTCGCCACCTCTCCTTCATGGCCAGATAGTATCATCGCTTACCTGCCTCTCCTCCCCAAAGGGAAATTTTTAATCCCTCTGTACCATGTACTATGTGACATACTAGAAGAAAGTAGTTTTATTAAATAAATAAAAAATGAAGCATAGGGGTATAGCGATGGACCATCTTATATTCTAGTAACATGTTGAATGAATTCAGATATAATCAAGCTAGTATTTTTGACAAATGGTAGATCTACCATTGAGGTAAGTCTATAATTTAGCGCAAACACTTGATCAGAGTGATTTTGTGACTTCATAAAGTTTAAAAAAGTGCGGCTGAACATTTCTTCTTAATTTTCTTTCTCTTTGTTTGCATTGTTGGCATTCTTGGCGTTCTTTTTAATGCTAAGGCACAAGGGCCTATAGGCCATGATTTTTAGAACTAATAAAGTATGTTTTATCGAAAAATGAATCTTTTTTAGAATTGTCCATAAATCAGTGTAATAATATGATTTTTTCCTAGAAAACTTAAGTGAGAGAATATTAGCAATGCTTCACCTCTTGTCTAACGATTAGGAGTAGTGGCTTCAATGCTTTTTGTTTAAACGTCGTTAGTTATGCATAAACTATTACCTAGTCTACATTATCCTTTATAACATATTCTGAACTTGGAACACATTATCCACAAGCAAAAAAACCTTTTATGTAAGCAGAACTACTTGAATCTAGAGATGCGATATAAGGGACGTTTTATTGAATACATCGTGATACTTTTGGTGCTTTTGATTTAAAGACTGCGGTACTACAACACAGATGGGGCCTGGTATTACGAGCATCCTACAATTTTGCTTAATTAAGCTCCAATAATATCCGTGCTTCCTCCACTTAAACTGTAATACAGTTCGCTATTGAAGATAACCGATGGTTTGCGTGATAAACTGAGCCGTAACCGCTCTGAGATTGTGGAGTAATTTATTCGCTTAGCCTATCTGGCTGACGCCCTATTTTGATTCTCGGATCATATAAACATTTGAAAGGACCTTAATTTGCTGTTGTTGTTCAGGTCAATTATGGAAAACTGTACTTATGGGCCTTTTTTTTGACGTTAATTGAACCTGTCACTGCTGTTAAGTCGCGTTTAGCTGTCCTATAGAATACACTTCAGTACGGTTATCAAGATTGACAGTTTCTTACAGTGCTTGTTATTCTTTGTCTGTCATTCTAGAACTACACATATTTTATTACAATGGATGATGCAAATATAAATATACTGATCGAAATTGTCTTCTCAACTCAGTACCTGTTACACATGTCACCAAAAATAGATAAAAAAAGTACGTGACTGGGAACATTCTTATGCGAAGTAAATTTGAACCATGTCAGATGACCTGTGTAATCCATATGGACTTTATTCTCATCCGTTCGCGTACGCTACAGGAACATATGGCTGATGAGATACCGGGATTGTCACAAACATTTGTTGGCTCGGTTGCTGAGCGTTAGTAAGTTCGTCAGGAAAGCTCTCCTGGCAGCCGTCAGTTTGGATAACGTAAGCAATGAGTATACTGGTAAGGTAAACGCCGAGATTAAAATTTCGTTTATCCTTCTTGCCTCATTTTTCCACGTGTGTATCGATAATGAAGACAGCATTGCAAGCAGTATGGAGAAATTCTTACCACATTCCAACAAGTACATTGACTTGCTTTTCTATTTTGCTTCCACTCATTGAAAAGTCATATATGCAGTGGGAAGAGAAGGAACATTTTTCTCTAGATGCTTTTGGGACCTCTTGTGCGTTCTACTTAGTCTCATGAAGCCAGAGATACTAGTTCTGCGATTCTCTTACAGACTTTATTGTCGGTGCCTTCCTTCCTAATGGGTTTTCGTTTGTGGTGACGCATGTCGTGGATTTTTTTAGGCGAAGACACATTGCTGTCTAACAATGCTGTAAATGGTATGCAGATCTTATGCAGATCTGAACAGAGTACTGCGCGCGTTCGAATATGTGTATGATGTATTTGATAGCTAGATTCCTATTTGCATTTTGCGTTTGGCTGTTCGCGGTTTCGTAATAATCACCGCTTCTAGAAGCCGCCCTGTAGTATATTCAGACGCTTGTAAGATATACCCGGACACTTTTTTCCCTTTTAGGCGGTTTGGTAATGTTGTAACACTACCATATTTGATTAATATATAATATTATGTTAAACCATGTACCTATACACACACACACACACACATATATATATATATATA
>MNPL01007607.1:0-23516 GCA_002081605.1 Tropilaelaps mercedesae | reverse complement strand
AAGCTGACCATCAGCCAACATTTAACGTTCACGGTAGCAGTTTTTGCATTACTTCGTAAGACGGACTCTATATAAATGTAAATGTGCACCGGCGGGGATCGAACCCGTGCACCTCGTACGTGTCTCCTCCGGTCGCAAGGCGCAACTAACTAGGCAAACTGTGAGTAGTGATCTATTTCAGTTGATGTAATTTCTAGCATTTTCGATTAGTTAACTGTGCTCGACGGTCTCTGGCTGCCATTACGTGCTGCGCGGGTGTCTATCCTTTATATACAATAGACTTTTGACGTGTACCTTATTGTTCGCTGCACTTCAAAAGAAATCAATATATATATATATACACATATGTATGTATATATTGGCTAGAAATAACGTGACGCTGACAAAGGCGGTCGTAAGGCAGCACGGAAGGTGCTGGCTACATGACCGACGAGGCACTGCTCAGCCGTGCAGTAGACATCATATGCACAATAACAAATAGCGTTAATCAACAATCGATGTTGGACTAGCGGTCTCCCTCTCTCGCTTTCTCTCTCTCTCTGTCAGCCTTATTGAAACGGCAGCAGCAGCAGCAGCAGCAGCAGCAGCTGACACTATATACTACTTAGACTAACAGCAGCAGCAGCAGCAGCAGCAACAAAGCGTTGTGGTTGGTTGATAACACTGGCTCAAGTGTCCCGCCGGTCGATTTGCCTGCGTTTTCCAACACCTGGCCTGTTGATGTCATATCCCGGGCCAAAGATGGAATCTACCGAGCTCAAACATTTAGATGGGTGGGCGAAGAGGTACAATAAGAGTAGAGTATAACCTAGCGAGGTACTGCGGCAGTGAGCAGCCCTTCGCGGATAAACACCCTGACCAGATGGGAACTGCCTATCCACCGATATATAGATAGATAATCATAGCTATCGGCTAAGGCTGTGGTGTATGTTCTCCTGGGAGGGTGGACTGTACAACGGAACAAAGTAAGGACAGTTCTTACCACATTCCTCTAGCACATTTCGTCAGCCGAACCCGAGAGCTTTGTCAGGGAAATACGCAGGTGTTTGGCAGCTATATTCGAACACACTTCGGAGTGATCGAGCGCGTGAGTGACAAAGTGGGAGGCTATTGTTCGTACTCTTAGCCAAGTTGAAGCATGAAAAGAGCAAATTGTATGTTAATCGTCAATAGCTAACCCTCCACGAGACGTGCTGGGTGTCTACCTCATGATAAGGAAAATTAAGTTTTCCATCGGTTCGTTTGGGACAAACATCACCCCTATTTGTGCACGCGTCTTCACGGTTTGAACGAAACACACGAATGTTTCAAAAACTTCGGCGTAACTTCTAGCTCGAGTTATTACATGCTCTCTCTCTGGACGTTTTTAAACCGTCAAAGTACACATATGTCCATATATATATATATATATACCGTATTTGAATGCACAAAAATCTGTGGTAATAACGTACTAGGCTAGCGTCTGTTTGCCAGGACAGGAGGCGTTTTAAGGCTACGCGATGCGGAATATATACGCATGTTGACACTACGCATGTTTGCGTAAAAAGATATGTTATTCCAGGCATCTGATGTGTGCATACGATGTAAACAAAACGATGGATTGCAATAATTATCTGAGGTAACTTGATTAGCTCTGTATGTACATGCCGGTGTTATTCTAATACCTCTGAGGCGTGTGTGAGACGACTACAGCGTCTTTCCATACACACCGGACGTTCGTGATCTTTAGCTTACAACGGCTTCATGGAACCGATCTTGTGCTCATCTAGGACTCGCAGAGTAAGTCTGTGCTCGGAGCGCACTGTAGTTCTTACTAGATGTGCAGAAAACTAGCAACACTAATAACAACTGGCTACAAATAAAATAAAAACTCAGCAAAAAGTGCAAATAGCCTGTCCCAAGCTGCCTGCTCAAAGTGCTGGGTGCAAGATTATCACCAGTTTTATTATTATTATAACTCTACGTAGTGATGGGGCTATGGAAATGAGGGATCAGCGAGCGGCATAGAGGACAGAGACAAAGGTATTAAGTTATATAGGGTCAACAGGACATATATGGATCGAGCTTAGTTCCCCCCACCTTCAGCTTCAATGGAGTTCTACTGAAGGGAAATTGTTCGCGTTTGAGTTGGCTGCCCAGTTGAAATTCATAGCGATAGATGGATGGATCGAGCAATACGTATATAGTCAATGCAAATGTAAATTGCACTATCAAATAGGAGGCCGACTCAGACCGGCCCCAGAACCACATTGAAACCGAGCAGCAGCAGCAGAAAAGCGCTCTTGAACTTCTCGTTTGGATACCCGCCACCTGAAGCCTCAACTGCACTAGAAAATCAGCAAGCAGCTTGTGCAACTGTCAAATGGCCCTTCCTCCACACACACACACACACACACACACACACACACACACAAAGCTCATCATGTACACACAGTGAATGTCAATCACCTTCACAATACTGTCAGAGAACAACAACGCGACGTACACTGCTAATGCTTGCTCTTTCTAATGACTCAAGCCAGTTCAACTAACAAGCAAGTGTCACATTTTCGAGCTTTCTTATATACACATGTATATATATACACATGTATATACACATATATATATATATATATATATGTTCTGGATGGGACAATATTGTTTTGGTGGCTTCATAAGCCTGGCGTTAGCCGATACAGCGCTACGCATTGTCATTATCCGTTCCCCATAGCTTCGATCCGCTGGAAAACATTTCTCGACGCACACAATCGTCCTTCTCTACGCATGAGTCAAATTCACTTTGTTTTTGACTAAAAATGCAACTGCACGTAAACACAATTGCATCCCTCCTCTCGTGGTTTCGTTATTGTGAAGTCGACTCATGTGCTTGCACCTGCGTCATTAAGGTCCTGTCGCCTATTAGATGTTACATATAGAAAATATGCAAGAAAATATATTGACGATGAAGTCAACGACCATGGCGGTTCAGGACAATGAAAGCGGACGGACGGTCCACGCTCTACTTTTCGCTTTCGGCATTTTGCGCGTTCTTGTCTATATTTCATAACGCATCGTCAGCACAACCTGTGCGCAGAGTCAACAACTGTTCTGGTCGTCTCAGGAGGCAAACAATTCTCAAACGGACTTCTTTAAATTTCCACAGAGAAGTAGTTTCTCTATCTCGTTCTTTTTATGACTTTCTGCCCGATCTTGAGGGACAGAATTGCACCTCATGCTGTATTGCAGTGTCGACGCAGCCCACCGATGTCCGCTGGTGGTTAGAAAAAAGGAAAATAGCGTCGATCGTGCAATTGGGACGAAGTAGGAACAATGTCCGAGGCATTCGGTACTGATTTTTCCCTCAGTGGAAAGTCTTCTTGAGCAAGCGGACGACGGACAATCGCCGTTCAGTCGGTCATGTCGGTCCCAAGGTTCCTTAACTATAACCAGATACACTCGTGACAAAAGTGAAGAGGCTGCTGGCTCGCACAGGACGCGCATGACCGTCATGTCGGTCGATCATTAGCTCTCAATGTCATCTCTCGCAGAGAATCTCCTGCAAAGAATGCGCAATGCTTTGTTTTGCGCTATAATGTCCCCTCAACGCAGTGTGCGCGCGCCTCTCGATTTTATATTTGGCCTTTCTCCGTTGGCATTGGCGTCATTGTTGTGTTATGAGATCTGTGTTGGCTTCTCGTGTACGATTGAATTTTTGGATCTCTAAGGGGACTTGTCAGACAATTCGACTGCGCGAGATGAAAAACATGCGATACCGACCTAAGTGTCTGGCAAGTTTAGATTCATGAATTTCACTTACACTTATGTCTCATGCTGTCAATCACCTCACAGCTTCATGAGAGCTTGTTTGCCGACATAACTTGAGGTGCGTTTTAAGAATTCGGCTAGAAATATTCCGGCCACCGATTTTTTCTCAATCAAATATAATAACTTTTCCATAAACTGATACGGAAAATTATTTTGTTTTCGGCGGCAGCGATTACTAGGCCTTAACGATACACACAAAATATGCTTGAAAATATCGGAACGAATGAATAATCGATGAGATTGAGCTCGGCTGCGCAGTAAAGTTGAAGGGATTTTATGCGTCTTCCTTCACTGGTACGCGCGACTGAATGCCGCTGCTGCGCGTCGACCTCTGAGAGAAAATGAGTGCAATTTTTTAACGTTCAACAACAATCTATTCTCAGATGTGCAAAGCTATATATCTATATATATATATGTCACACTTTAACGTATACTGGTTAAAAAATCGGAGAAGTAAAAGAATCCGTAGTGAACGAACTTGCATGAGTAAGTTGTTGTTGTTTTAACAATTAACCATTTTTTGCCTATATCGGGAGTCCTATTTGAGGCGCACAGCGGTAGGAAAAGCATTGCGAAGGAATACCAAGCTAAAAAAAAAAGAAGCTCTTTTGGCAAGCGTGTGTTTGGAAAATATCTTTGCGAGTCCTCGCTCGCCCGAATAAGGTTCGAGATGAAAATATTAAAAATCCTGACTTCAGGTCACGTTCCTTACGATCGACGTCCTTATAGTGGGGGGAGCTGAACTAAATCAAGTGCGCTCGCGGACTCGAGTTCACCCGGCGACAGACAGGGTCCACGGCAGTGAGTTAGACACAGCTTCAGAAAAAAACTCTCATGAGTTTCACTAACGTTTCACGCTTCGGCTCGTTTCAGGAACGCGTTCGTTGGGCCTTACCTAAACAATGGCATCCTCGACGACAAACGTGAGTATTTCATGTTGAGCCAGAAATGAACAACGAAGCCACGCTCGTGGACAGCTGTCATGAGTGGTTCAATGAGCTACATAAAATTGAGAATACGGTTGAATCGATTATTGAAGAAAGCAAAGGCCGCAAACAAGAGACGAGCATGTAGATGCTTTACGTACACACGTACAGCTACGTAGGCATCATCGATATATCTGGCTACCGAAACAAAAACTACTTCTTGACATGCACGTGAAACGATACCACCTCCGCTTTTCTTCCGCCAGACGGCGACCTTGGCGCCCCACTATTCTAGGACTCTAGGTCGAAAGTTGCATAGTTGCCTTATAGCAGCCTATATGCAGCATTACTCAACAATACGACCTGCCAACATCTCATTCTGCCCTCTTTAATGTGGGCCACTAATCTCAAGGACTATTTGTAAAGATACCTGCCGACGTGCCTTCAGGCCAGGTCTGTTTCCCTCGTAGGCCGCATATACTGGACTTATCGGCTACTCGCAAACGGTAGCTCTAGGATTCATCTTGATAAGGCTTTACTCACGATGGTAACCCATTTCCCGACTGGGATAAGGGTCAAATCCTCAAGCAGTGCCAGTGGTCGAATGTTAGCCGTAAAGCTCAACTAAGAAGGAACATTTGTTGGACCAGCAGAACGTCGTCCTCTTTAGTATCATCACGCGCTCTACTTTGAGCTCCCGAGCTTAGAGTCCCTCTTGCTGCTGCCGCTATCCGTCCTCTTCTCTCACTGCTCATCGTAATAGCTCGCTCCCATCGTCTTCTTCGGGTTAGACGCAGATTTCCACCAAAAGGCCTCCTAGGACACTTCGTTCCGTCTCTTGTCGAGTTAGAATTCTCGCTATATAGCTTCACTGTTGGTCCCTCTGACAAGTCGGATCCGGCCGTTCATACGGTTCATTTTTTTTCTATCGGGCTGAGCCGTTTAGCTTATCAGCAGCAGCAGCAGCAGCGGCTCTCATGAGCCAACGACACCACCAACGCCACTTTTATCAACGCTCGGCTCTCTTCTATCTCTGGGCTGAGAATCTGACTCGACAGTTCGACTGCTATCATTTGCTTCGCTGCTACGCGAGCGTCAAGGATCGGCCTGATCAGGGCGGACTCCTTTTTCGCTAGGGTGACGTCTGCCTTCCCGTTCCTTGGTTTAATTAGCGGCGGACACACCGCGCTTGATTGCGGTACAAGCGATATTCGTTGGACCTGGGAGAGACGGTGTGCGTCCTTTGCCGGGGCAAAGGCAGGCCGGGGCAAAGCGAGGCCGGGGAAAAGGCAGGCCGGGGCAAAGCGAGGCCGGGGAAAAGGCAGGCCGGGGCAAAGCGAGGCCGGGGCAAAGGCAGGCCGGGGCAAAGGCAGATTGGGCTGATTGGGGCGGGTCAGGACAGACAAAAGCAGGCGAGCAAACGTCGACACTCTCGGGAGAGATCGCCAATTATGCTCGTTATTATGCCGTAGTGAAACCAGCCAGCCAGCGGATCAGCCACGTCAGGGTTGTGACAATGCTCGTCGATGGACAATGTTGGGTCTCACCACGACGAGAGCAAAACGAATAGGACGGCCTCTTGACGTTCGTTCCTATTTGACGCCTGCGTGGCACCGAGGATACACAATACGTCCAACCAGCTCAGCAGACGAAGATCCGGCAAAGCCTGACACACATTGGCCATCGAATGCATTTGCATTTGATTCGTGCTTTTAGTCTATTCATCGTTTTCTGTGATCGCCTGCAATCGTCCCGCGCAGAGGCCGCCATAGGTTGCCTATGAGCGTACCGTACGCGTTGAGGACGCTACGCTACCATAGCAAGCAAATGGTCGTCTAGGTTACCGCTGTCGTCTTTTAGATGAACGTTATTTGAACAGGTTCTAGGTAAGTTGAAGTAATCTGTCGTATTCGAGTTTGACATTGGACATAGATTGGAGCATTGGACAATTCAGTGAACGACCAACAACACGGCGCGCGATAAACGACTTCCGAAGACGGCGAAATCAGAGAAATCCTTACTGACGTTCCGGACCTCAACTACTACAAGTCCTAGTCTCTTCGTAAACTAGCATTCCTCAGTGTGGACTTTGTAAAACTTCGTTTTTTGAGTGATGGACGTCCTAAACGAATAAACGTAGTAGAGCTCGAATCGAAGTCGAGATTCGAACTGGCGATATTCTAGGCTAGGCACCTCTAACGGCGAACCAAGCAGACAATCACTTTTCAGTGAAGGCCAGAAAAGTCCAAAAGACCGCTCCAAAGTTGAACTAAGGTTTGCACTCCAAAGGTTGGACAAAGTGTCGTCACCTTCAGCGGACTGCTGCACAAACATCGATGTCAAGTGTGCCACTGCTAAAATGAAGGCAAAAAAAAAAAAGAGCCACGATCGACTGTGAGCTCAAATAGGCTCGTTTCGAAGTGGTACGCCTAGGTCAGGACACGACAGCCTTCCGCGCGCGCTCAGATGTGCGTTGTTCAACTTAATTGATGAACGAAACACTTTTGCCACGAACGCCCGAAGTGCAACGTCAACTTAATACGATTTCATACGAATTTACAGCTTCTAAGCATCAGTCTTTTTGTTCGTCTATTTGTTCACTCATTTGTTTACAACAGTTACCTCGTAAACGTTTGCAAAAAGGTCGTCTCAAATTTGTGGCTCTTCTTTGTCAGTTAGTGAAGCACCTTTCTTGTGGGCGCTTCCTGACGGGCGTTTGGCGGGCGTTTGGCGGACGTTTGGAGGGCGTTTGGCGGACGTTTGGAGGGCGTTTGGCGGACGTTTAAAGGGCGTTTGGCGGACGTTTGGAGGGCGTTTGGAGGGCGTTTGGCGAGCGTTAGGTGCAGCTAGGTCCTAGCTGATGCAACATTATCCCAAAGGTGCGAACAAACGATCCAATGGTCTCGACCACGGTTGTGATCATCGGATGTCATCATCGGCTGGTGCGTGCGTCGGTTTCTGCCCTGGCTTCGATCCATCTTGGCGAATTGGTTCCTCTCCGTACACTGACTGCTGTGTTCCGCCAGCCTGGCCGGATTCGGCCGCCAATTCAGCGACGACACAGCCACCATTTCCCCCTCAGTTGGATCCGGTACCTCATCTCTCTCGCTCTCTATCAAGCTCCTTTTCTTCTGTTGGCCCATCACTCGTCCCCAAGGAACAATCGAGAGGAACGGGCCAATCATACCATCGGTGCCGTCGTCTACTTCTGCCACCCCTGCGGCCTTTCGATGCACCGCTAGAGGCGGTGCGATTCGATGTCGTGTCTAAGGAGAGCCAGTCCGTCCGTTTCATTCCTGCAGACAGCGGCTTCCCCTCGACCCGCAGCGATCGTGCGCCAGTAGTAGCTGGTCAAAAGGAGAGAGCCATAGAGAAGATCCCCGCCGGCGAACGGCTGCCGAGAGAACAGGTTGAAGGGAAAAGTAAGAGGAGGAACAGGCAACGCGGGGCTGGTCGGTCGGCCGGCCGGCTGGTTGGTTGGATGGATGGATGGATGGAGCGGCTAAAGACGGGAGCGATTGGATGTGTCGGGCCAGACATGTAGAAGGCGCAGACACAACCAGAGAACATCGCCTGGCGCTCTCCGCTTGCGCTGCTACTGCAGCCGCCGCCGCCGCCGCCGTAGACAAATTGGACACTTCCCCAGCTTCCCGGAGCAACTTCTACCCTCTTGCAGGCGTCTATCTGGACCAGTGTTTGCAAGGTTATGTTACCGCTGTGATGGTGGACGAATCCTTGAGATAGCGTTCACTTGGAAAAGCACCCCCCGCCGCCCGCCCTACACCTTCAAGCATATCAGCTCTGCCAAACGACAGGGAGAAGACGAGAGGAAAAAGTCTGCGGCGGCGGCGGCGGCGGCGGCCAGCTGAAGCATTTGTAATTGTTGGAGGAAACGAACGATCGCTGGAGGCTCCTTGAATACTTCTTCGAAGCAAAAAACTTTCTCGTAGGATCTTTGTTCTTCACTCGTCGACATATCAATCCATACAGATAGATACGAGACGCAGTTACCGGAGAGCGAAACGCACAACTAAAGCACAACTAAAGCAGCACAAAGCGACTAGCGCGTGAACTCTAGCGTCTGCTCAGGGAAACCGAACAGAAGCCAGAAATCTGCTCTTCTATGAGCGGACTTGAGGCTCTGCAGGGCGAATACCACCACACCTCACTACTATGAAGTGCAGCCATCCAGCGAGTCAGACGAAGTCTTCCTCGATCCAGTCGAACACGCAAGAACGCCTCAGACGCCTTCGCACCACAGATTCCTCTCCGGCCCTCCCCCCGCGCCGCGTCCGAACAGTCTGATCTCTCTGTCCGAATCCGTCGCAGGTCCCTCAGGGCCTTATGCAACTTGTCCTGCTTGCGCTTCAGGTCCTGAATCGAGTTGGCAGCGCTTGCGGCCAATTGAAAGGACGCTGCTAGAGAAGGAGAACGATGTAAAGAAAGGTCGAATTGAAGTACGACCAAGGAGATTGAGCACAGAAAAGAGAACGCGCGAATTATTCATGAACACATGAAGTAACGACGAAGCATCAGCGACGGTGTCTGGCAGGCAGGATTTTACGGACGCACGCACGCAGAAAGGGAACTCGGCGGGGCTCGATTGCCCCCCCAAGACTGGCCGGGAAACGCGGCAATTTCCAATCGACCGACTGGACTTTTACGGCAACAGAGGCGTCGAGTGAAGTGGGACCAATTCAAATTGTCACTGCAAAAGACGAAAACTGTGACGAGTGGCGATGAGGAAAATGTAACGCGACCGCGCACTGCTCGTTCGGGGAGACAGACGCACGCTCCTCGGGGAAATATAACTTCCCTTTGTCGTCTGCCAGGCGAGTTGGCTGAACCGGCCGACTACCACGCCGCTCACACTGTGCGTGCGTGCGTGCGTGCGTGCGTGTGATGAAATGTCTGGAAGAGGCATCTGTTTCGTTCCGTTCTCTTTGGAAGCATCTTGGACTGTACCGTAGAACAGTTTCGAGAATGTAGCACCTTTCCAAAAGTGTTCGTTTGGAATCTCGTCGTGCGCTTGCGTCGCTGCGCCAGCTGCTGTGTGGTCGGTCGTCGACAACGTTTAGAAACGGCGACTTGGGCCGTCGCAGCTGTCATCCGCGTCCATGTTTAAGCACTCGTTTCCGCCGCCGCCGCCGCCGCCGCCGCCATTCGAATGTGTGCGTATGGCCACGCTTTAAAAGGTTCGCCTGTTACGGCCATTGGAGCTGGTTTCGGTTTTCTGGTGGCTGATATCCATTCGATGCGTTAAATGGGAGCGCCTTTCAACGTTAGGCGAATCTAAGCGTCTCATCGAGAACACCGCCTCCGCCGCCGCCGCCGCCGCCGCTGCTGCTGAAACAGTTTTGTCATGTCAATGTTGTAGTTGTTAATAGCTCAAACGGCGGCCGTGCACACTTTGTTCTCTAGAGTAGGCACAAATATTTGTGAATGAGTCTATGATGTTAAGTAACGATTATGAGATTCGCTGTTGGCGTCACTCCCTTCCCTGCGAACGACAATTCGATGCCATCCATTCGGCCAGTTTCTGCGCATTGTAGGCTAGCGGTTGTCAGACGACGCTCTGTGGGGGCCGGTGCATGGGGGCCGGTGCATGGGGGCCGATGTAGAGGATGGCGAGGGAAGTTTTGAATGTGTTCTCCTTTGAGCGTTCCTATTCGCCCTCACTGGAGACGCGCCTCAATGGATGATGGCCAGTGGCTGTCTGGCTGGCAAAGCGGAGATGGCGGACGTGATCTGGAATATCTCTTGGAACTCATGACAGACTAAAAGAGCGTGCAGAGCCTATCTGAGAGGGGGGCTTAAATGTGTGCCCCCCTAGAGCTGTGCTACGATTAGCTGAGGTTCCCCGTATGTCGGACGATAGAAGGGTATGAATCGAGATACGACAGCCTCGGATGCGGGAGAGACTCGGCCGACACGCCAGTTTCCCTCTCGGCCATCGCAACTGAACGGCCATAAAACAAATTGCATGAATCCCGCACCCCAAAACGGCTACTCTGTATAAATAGCTTGATAGACATCTCTCGCTTATTTCCAGCAGCAGTCGGCGGCCATTACGCTCGTTCGCCGTTTTCCCGTTACGAAGAGTGATTATGAATGCCGAAAACTAGAACATTCGACTAGAGATCAACTAGCGCCAGCCACCAGCAGGCATTTTCGACCAAGAAATGTTACATTTCCCTATAACCGAGTAGGGAACAGACTCGTTGTCGCCACGCATGGCTAACGTCGCCTAGAAAACTCGACTGTCAAGGACATCTTGACTTTGACACGCCTAATAAATGCCCCCGCCCGCCCTTTTCATATCATCGAAATAGCTCAATAAACTAATAAACTATGATGATAATGGTCGGCGCTGTTCAAGTCTTCACCTGTAGAGGAGTGGTTCGCGTAAGAGCTTCTCGGATACAAGCTAGAAGACAATAATCATTATTTTAGTAACGTTTATTAATGGGTGTTATGAGCCGCGTCAACGCACGCTTTTGCCGCCGGGCTTTCTTACATTAGAGACGCTGAGGCACAAATACGATTCTTAGGCACATTTCCGTGCCGAAGCTAATGGGTACTTGAACAGCTACGCGAGAAATTACGATTTCCTCATGACAGCACCCGAGCAGATATTTTGAAGATGTACCGTTGAAACCGCGTCGCGTTGATCAAAACTCAACATCCAAACACCCTTGAAATCGTGGCCGTCTAGCACACGTGGCCTGCTCTATGCCCCTCGTCCCTCTTCGGATTCTCGGGGGGCCGACATCCACCATCTAACTGTGGCGAACATCGTACGTGTCTGCTGCAAAGGCGGACTAATTTGATTTCGACATCCCCTCCGGCCATCGATCGAACAGGGAAATCCTGGAGAAGCAGGACCAGCGTACGGAGAGAGATTGCGAGAGAGAGAGAGAGGGGGGGGGGGCGAAGTGTGAGAGCAGCTGGCACAGCCCAATGGCGCAATGAAGTCGCTGTCGGTATCGGACGTCGTCGTATTCGGTGGAAATGTCCAAAGCTTGCCGCATGTCCAGAAAGCAACACGAAGGAAGCCTGGTTCTCTTTAGTCAAGCAACGGACGAATAGTTCACTCGGCTTCTCGAAATGTGCGGGTTGGCGACTCTCGATCAAGGCATCCACTGCAGTCAGCGGCTTCGCAGACGTCGCCCCGTAGCAATGCCGCCAAATAAAGTAAAGCAAGCAGCCGACCTACTCTAACACAAGACGGGCGTATTTTTCAACGCTAACCGGCCAGCTTGAATGAGTAGTAGCAGTAGTTTTCGCTCATATTATTCACACCCGGCCGTCATCCAGCTCCAGCTTTCCCTACATTCGTCTAGAGAGAGCGAGAGAGACCTACGACGTCATGGTGCTTTATTTGAGTATGATTTAAAAAAAATTATTGCTGCGATGCTCATTGTAGAATGGCCATCGACGACACTCGGCCCTACGGGAAGCATCATAGTACAGGGGCTGGTAGAGTGCTCCAAGCCAGCGTCACGTTGCACTGGATTGAGCAAACACCGTAACCTCGATCAGACGATGATGACCCCCAGCTCAGAGTGAGCTCTAGCAATATTCGCCAGCGCTCGTTCACGTATCGGATCCGCACAAGTTCGTGTTCGAAGGTCCACTATCTAGTTCTTGGCTGGCCACGTAACAGGACAGGTAGACGTAGTTCTTCTGCGCTGACATTGAAGGTCAACAACGGTTGTGGACGCGCGCAAGGTCGACCACGCAGACACGAACGGGGTCCGAAATCAGAATCGAACTACAAACAAACACGTTCATGACTCTGCAAGCGTAACAAGCGTACGACACTTGCTGGATGAACTTCAGCTTGAACTCGATTTTGAAGACGACAGATCTGAAGATAGATTACAGCAAGGTCAGCCAGTCCGATAGGCAAATCCATCGTGATGAGTAGTAGATTTCATTATTGACCTATCTCCTTATTAAGCTCAAGAGCGAGGGACGCCATTCGAACGGTCTGATCTGTTGTGCGTAATTGTGTTATTGTCGACGCGAGTGGCGACGAGGTCATGCGTTATTCTCCTTCACTCTAGACCAGTGCGCTCTCGTCGAAGTCGGGCAGGCTTGTGCCGTTTCCTCTTTCCTCGGAGCAGCTGCGTTTTCTTTGGCCAGTCGCGGGATCGAGGCCTAGACATTAACAAAGGAGGGAAAGTCAGGATGATTGAGGATGACCCATAGTCGGCAATAGTTGTCTAGTCCCTCGTGTGTAACAACTACTGCAGGGCGGTAACTTGACGACGCTGGCGTTTCTATGTGTGTACCCATAACAACTGTCCTCTAGTTGATGCCGAGTGCTGGGGTTCGCTCAATAGTGCTTCACCTTACGACCTCTTCCAATTGTCTTTCATCCCGGTTCCCCTCAAGTTACCCCACTTCGTTCGTCCGAGACAAGTGTCGCGGTTCTATGTTTGTTTGTCTGTGTGTGTGTGTGTGTGGGTGGGGTTGTGTGTGTGTGTGTGTGTGTGTGTCGCTTTGAGTGCCGGCTCTACCTAACACCAAAGGAGGATACTCTAAACATTGCACTACAGAGAACAGCCTGAGGGGAGTCTGACCTGTGCCGGTTTCGCTACAAACCACCAGACCAGAGTGTGTGTGGGTTTCTTGAGCGAGATCCGAGAGAACGATAGAGAGAGAGAGAGAGATAGACAGATAGAAAGCGCGAAAGAAATAGGTAGAATGGAGACGAGTCAAAGCGCGCTAGGGGTGAGTGAAACGGAAGAAATAGGGTGCTTCGCGCCTTGTGTGTCACGTGGCACCTTGTTTCTATTTCCTTTTGGGACCTTTGTGGGTTACAAAATCGTTAGAATAACACCTGCGCGATAGGGTTTGCTAACGCAGAACGCGTCACGAGCATTTCCACTACAATGTTGAGTTGGCGGTTCAGAATGCTACATCTGATCCGAACGCTCGTGCAGCGTCGTGCAGAGCAGGTGACCTATTCACTGTATCGCGTGTAGAAATCGCACACATCCGAGCGATGAGAACGTATTCGACGAAGTAGCATATGTGCAGCTTTTTATGTGACACGCAACGAAAAGAGCAATCGTCGAAAAACCTCAAATACCCTCAATGCTTCATCGAAGCCTGTCAAGTGCGCCCCTACAAATTCATGTCGACTACCTGCCCCAATTATAGACCATGAAATCAAACCTATCCTGTTGTTAGGTGTGCGTTTACCGAATAATGTACGAAATAGCATCACCTCATCGGTGAATTGATGAAGGTGAATCGAACGAGTCGTCTTATTCGAACCTCATATTCTGCTCACTCTGATCAGCAGCTTCATGGTGTGCGAGGCAAAAGCGATCTTCATCGTTGTCTCGTTTCGCCCGCCGTTCAATAGAAGTCGCCCTACTCTACTAAACATCCGTCGGTCGGATATACTCTGAGGTGGCGACTATAACGAACAGTTTCTTTGATATTCGACCGTGATGCTATTCAGAATCGTTGTGCCTCTCATCAGAGGCGCTCGCGACTACCCGTCACGCGTGTAGCTCATGTCCGGATGGCGTTCGAATGTTTATCTACGAGTGGCTGTGGCTAACGCGAACAGCTGGCAACTGTCAGACTATATCGACACGGTATTACGATGTTAGGAGACTTTGAAAAGGCCACACGGGCGCATTTAGTAGAGGCCACTTATAATGGTTTAGAATAAATGCCCTTCTCTCGTTCAAGTGAACGCGATAGAAGGCTAACCTAGAAGGAGCAGCAGCAGCATTAGCAGCATTAGCAGCAGCAGCCGTAGCATTAGCAGCAGTAGCAGCAGCAGCAGCAGCAGGGTGCGTATTCTGGCATATTCAGGAATCGAACTACAAGGACTACAAGGACAGTGACTCTGACATAGTCGTAGCAGTACTTTGCTATTATTGTTCGGCCACTTCTATGTAACTCGGTCGAGTACTTCAGCAGAACTTACAATTCGTGTTCAGCGGTCGTAAATGAAGTATGTCTGCGCGATTGTTTGCCGGTTTCAAAGAAATCGTCGTCACTAACGAGAGTGGAGAAGTGAGAGACCGCTGCTGTCTAGCCATTTTCTACTATAATAACACTAGAAATACGCACGCACGCATAGCCACTCAAATAAGCAAGCACAGAACTCGCTCCCACCCTCGCACACACACACACACACACACACACACACATCCTCCTCTACATAGCCATACCCCACCCACAATCCGAACGTGACCCAGACAGTAGCAAGCGGCTGTTGGGAGGCGTAAGGGGATTGACTGCCTGCGTCGAAGGGAGCTAAACCCTCAGAGGAGGTGATTCCTCCCAGCCGCACTCCTGAAAAGTGCTGCATTGCTGCTCTCCTGATTCCCAAGTACACTTCGCTCTGAAAGTGAATAGCTGAGTAGTTAGTCAGTTACCTTCGCAGGTCTTGCATCACACGAAAAGCCGAAAAGCGACGCAAATAGTCGCAGTGGAATTTTGTTGCGGGCCTATTAATTAAAGCGATCATCAATTGATTGACATCCGAGTACGGACGAAGAGGTTGGGGGCTATGAGGGGCAAATTGTAGAGGAGACATCGTTATGTGAATCTAACGAGGTTCTGTGATTTATGCGCATATCACAAAACTGATTTACTCGGGATACGCAAAAGACTCTATCGATTTTCCGTGTTATAAACGATTCAGTTAGTTGTGAGGGCGTTTAATCGAATAGCCCAAATAAAACTTCCATGCCAAATGTGTGTGTGTGTGTGTGTATCTTCCTAAGTGACTAAGTAAGTGAAGCATTTTTATCGACTGCCTTGTACGCGTTTGTTTGAGAATAAACGGTCGAAGTAAGCTAGCCTAGATTGTTGTGAAGAACTCGATTGATTCGACGTTTCACATGTGAACAATATTATCATACGATCACATAAACTTCGTTAGGGTGTTCATGTTCTTCAAGGGCCACCACATGTGTAGGTCGCGTAAGCTCTTCAGCCTTCAGGCTTCGTTCGCATGAATTCGCCACTAGAATTGACTCACACGGATAGGCGAGTTAAATATAATAAATGTTCAATCTTGCCTTTGTTGCGGTGCGGTTGAGCGAAATCTCTCATGGACGTGCAGCAAATGTGCTTTTTTTAGTTGATTTCGGCACACCTCACCAGATACTGAGTTCATTCGGTCGATGTAGAAGTTCAGTTCTACGCTTGCTCGGTCGCTTTAAGGTCCTGTACACAATTCGCTTCTAACAGGAACTTACCGTTTGTTATCACGATGAATATATTGACACATTAAATGGCAATTACAGATGTTTTTAGCAGCACACACACACGGTTGAACAAAACCCCACGCGAGAGAAAAAGCATCCAGCACTCTGGAAAATGTTTGAATAAGCGTCAGCTACCTGGATACACTTCTAGTCAAGCGCATACAGTCGATGTTAAGCTAAGCTTACTCGTCGACATGCGACCGATACAGCGAGAGAGAGAGAGAGAGAGTGAGAGAGAGAGAGTATGGCCAGTGCAGAAAATGCCTAGGCAGGGAGGGCCCTTGGCGTTTAGAAGTACACCTAGAAAATGCAATCAACTTTTACTTGTATTAGATTTCACGAGAACTCCAGTAAGTGAACTAACAGTTAGTCTATCCAGACTCACAAGCGTAGTCGTTGCATTGTCATGAGCCCTCAGAAAAAAAAAACGATGCTCGCATTGAATCCCCAAGGCGTCGTAATTTCTCAGCGTCAACACTCCGAAGTGCACGCGGTGGTGATAAGCGATGCCGCTTTATGAGGCGACTTCTCTGTGAACGGCCGTTCTCAGAGCAGCCGCGATACAGAATTACACACAATTACCCCTACGCGTGCGTAGACACCTACCTATCTACCTACCTACCTACCTACCTACCTACCTAGCTAGCTACGCCTTTGGACCGCTACTTCACTGCTAGCTAAAGCTTATTTTGTTTAGTTATCTCGCTACTCGTGTGTTAGCTCCTTGGGCTGGATCATCATCTCGCAGACATAACAAGTAGATCACTTTAAAATTCACGTTCCAATTATCGTCGATATGTGCGCTGTTTATTGCTTGCTTATTATTGCCTGACCGCTTCTTGTCTGCGTTTTCTACTCTCGCGCGGGACAGGTGGCCGCGATTAGGAGGACGCTGCTAAGCGCGTGATGATAATATTGTCGATGACCATCATGGCGGCGGCGGCGGCGGCCTTTCCCTACAGTCAAGACAGGCGACTAGCAGAGAGAATAGGACAAAGGCAGGCGCCTGCCTGCCTGCCCGTCCTTAGGGAGAGAGAGAGAGAGAGAGAGATAGCTGTGAACAAAGTCTTAAGCAGGCATCGGCCCCTGGGGAGCTGTTTCGTTCGAGGTCGCCGCCTCATCCTACCGCCATCTCGTACCTTTATTCCCTTAGACCCCCTTCGTTCTCAGATGCCACACTCTTGTGTCCTCTTCCCACTTCGCTTTCCACCGACAACCTAACCTCATCTCTTCTCGGTGCTGCTCCTCCCTAAGCAGCACACCGAAGGCAGACTATCTTCTCTATCCGCCTGTTCCGAGTCTTCTCTGTCCGGGCTCCAACCTCGCTCGGCTCAGCAGCCCCAACGACACGGGGCGGCTAACAGTCCCCTGGAGCAACGGGGCAGGCCGCACAGAGGAGCTAGTTGCGTCCTAGGGGTTGCTCTCCCCCTGATTTCCATACATAAACTCCTCTCTCTAACGAACGAGTCTCCCCCCAGGCGTCCGACGGCTATGGTTCTCCTCCCGACAGTGGTGGTGGTGGTGGTGGTGGTGTGCTGCCCTTTTCCCGTACTCGTGAGCTCCCGGGTCCCAGGTCTTGGTCGTCTCGCTCGCTCGCTCTCTTTCGCTCGCCTTTCTCTCAGCTTGCCCGCGGGCCTGTGCAGCCGGGGGCAAAAGAAAACTCCCAATTAGGCGAGCGAGAGAACGAACGAACGAACGAACGAACAGGGAACGGTTGCAGTCGGCGCCTCTGTTCGAGAGAGGCCTCGAATAGGAGGGATGGGGCTACCACCGCAGCGAAGTCCTGCGTTCCGGCGCACGATTGCCTTCGTTCTCTCTCTCTCTCTCTCACTCTCTGTATCTCCTCTTGGCGTGTCTGTGGATGTCGATGGACATCGGCCAGAGAGAGTACGCTGGTTTTTTTCTTACTCTGCTGACCGGTTTTCGGCCATGGTCCTGCCACACTGATTGTGGCGTCCGCGCTGCTGTTGGTTCCATTGCTTGTGCGCATTCTCTTTCTGTTGCAGTATAAAGCAAGCATTACTCTACCTGCTTCTCTTCTTAAGTTTATCTCCTTTGCACCCCGACCCTGTCTTCGGGCCTCATGAGCGCCACGGACAGGCAACGAAGGCGGCGGCGGTGGTGTGACTCACACACAGCAACACAGCGCTTACATTGAATTGGGCGGACGCGGACAAACAGACAAACCTCCAGACATCATCGTCTGATCCGCTCTCATAGCGTCGACGACGACGACGACAACAACAGATCAGCCGAAAGCAACAGAAACACTGAACACCACCACATCCTTCGGTGTCGTTGCGAGGAGGGAGCAGAGATGTGGGATCATCTGGGAGTCGGGAGAAATAGATATGGAAGCATGAATAGACATTGAGAGCATGGCTCGGACGGCTGCGGAGCCGAGTGCAGACGTAAAGTCTCGGATAGGCAGGCAACAGCCGTAGTAGAGAACACTGGCCACGCAACAAGGCCACCACAACCGGAGCATCTCTGGCTGTGTGTGTGTGCGCGAAATTCATTGTGTCTCTCGCATGTTGCGACATTACTTGCAGTAGCTAGGCGAGTTTGGTTCATCTGAACGGAGAATAGTGGACGAGATGGTCTATTTTCCGTGCCACGGCGGCCCTAACCCATCCTGAGGCTATCCTGGAGCGGCGGACGGGCGCAATGGCACATTTTCAAGCGCAGTGCCCTAAAGTCGGCTGAGTGAGCACACGGCCCCATCATGCGTTCACCAGCCATCTACGTAACGAACACACTGGACAGAGAGGGCCGCCACAGGGGAACATCGAGGGCAAGAACGAGGCATGCACTGCCCCCAGGGGTTGTTACGAAGGCGGCCAGGCGGGCGACTTCTGGGGTAGTTGAAGGCATAAGAGGAAACTGAGAGGAGAACAAACGAAATACAGAGGCGTGACGCCTGTCGTTGACAGTGGGGCTAAACTGAACCACGAGACGAATTCAAATTCGAGGCGCTATCTGCCCACGCGTGCGTTTCGTCTGAGACGAGCTTAGTTCGAGTTTAACTAATTCAACGTCCGTTCAACAACGAATGGCTCAATGTTCATCAATGGCATCCATTTTTCAGAACAGGCCACCAACACTGACTCTAGGCTAAACTAAAAAACGTCGTCTCGCACCAAATCGAACCAAACATAGAAAGGGCAGACAGACATCCTGGCAAATGTTTGTCCAACTGGTGGCAAACAGGGGCAAATGTCCGAAGCGTTCTTGCTTGACGCACTTCGCCGGTAACGTTTCTCAAGAGTCTCGTCGCCACAGCGTGAGAAGTTAACTAACGAAAAACTTCGGCAACCTTCGCTACTTGACCGTAAGCAAAATAATCGATTAAGTAAGTTGTAACTTTGTTGTGTCGCTCTGCAGTCAGTCAGTTGCCTGCCTCGCGTACTTGTGAGGTGTTATAAATAAAATGTTTCAAATATGAGGTCACGATTTGATGTTTGAAGCATTTGTGTTGTTCAAGCAACTCATGACAAATCAAAGACTGGTTTGTTAGATTGTCTCGAAATGTATTTTTCGTTCTTTTTCTTCTGTACACGTTCGGGCCGATTGAATACCTCGCTATGTCGGGAGCACACACGAAGGCAAATCGCGGAATGTAATTCCTATGTTATTCTTGGCTTATCCGATGATGTTGCTCTTCTTCAAGTCGAGTCTTCAGACGAGCCGAGGTTTACACTGAGTTTATAGCCTGGCCAAGCATCCGAGCGAGCGGCCATTCACTCAGTCGCACATCTCTTTGAGCTTCGCTTCACGTATTGAGACTCGGTATCGACGGAGAAAATCCGAATTGTGAAGAACAGAAGCAGCAACAAGACGAAGACAAATAAAGCTTTTCCTCAACGTCTTAGGTCTCCATAGAGATGATGATGATCTTGATCTCTACTTCGTCATGCCACATGGGCAGAGGCGGCGGCTGGTCGGTTTGGGAAAGAAAAAGTCATCATCGGTCAAAGCGGACAACGAAAGCCAATACGACGACGATGTAACAATACGAAATATATAGGCCAACAGAAATAGCCTTGACTGAAAAGAACCCAACTCAGGGAGGGCGGACAGGGTCGACCAAACAACATGCGGCATTCTTCTATGGAGGGTTGTCAGTGTGCTTTGTTGCAAATTCACCCACTGGCCAACTATTGTTCATGTCAACAGGCCAATTTGATCGTTTGCCCTCGCCCTGGTTGCCTCTCGTCATTTGTAGACGATTGTCCGCTTTCAGGGTTTGTTCCGGGATGGCTAATTTCTTTCAGCGATGTTCGCCATTACTGTGTCAGGGATGCGTTGCTTAGTTATCGATCTTGATTTCTATTCATGATTTGCTTCATCTATACTTTTAAATACGATTCTATACTTCTAATTGGTGTTTATTTGAGCTAGTTACTGATGATTTGCTTAAGCACAGACGGAACTGTGCTTACAGGTAGAACGAATTTCGATGAGAATCTTTGGCATGCATTTACGACTGTCGTATAAGCCCGTCTAATAAATATTGTGTGTGATTATACATTAACAATTACAAATAAACCATCGAGTCAAAACTGTTGCAGAAGATGTTACCGAATCTTGAGATTCCTAAACCTGAAATTCAGGCAGGACGACAGGAGGAAGAAAAATACTTGGCAGTATCGATCAATCAATCAGTTTTTCATAAGCGAATGCTAGCAATATATATATATATATATATATATATATATAATGTATATATATATGGCGTTAAACGCTGGCTGGCCTTTTTCTGGGTGTCTCGGTGAACTCGAGCATTAATCCAGTTGTGCGAAGGTCCATAACTGGCGTTTGATTCGTTCGTTGGTGGTAGGAGGCAGTAGTCGAAACAATAGAAGCCAATGGAAACCTAGGCTACAGCAGGAAGCCTTAGCAACGTAGATCCTTGCGCGTTGCCGACCTCATTAAGTATTCCTGTCAGCAACTCGTCGTGCGCCCGAGCAGGGGTGTTCACGTTCTTCTTCTATTTGACATTGCTTGTGCTAGCAGTGTGATAGAATGGGAGATAGACTTGTGGTTCAGAGAGAAGCTCGATGGCGAACGAACACATGAGGCCACCGTTCCGACGAGCCTCACTCAGCTGCATCTGGCAAAGATCACCTCGAATGGAAGCTGTGTAGCGAGCGGCGTTCAACTCCACAGCTTCGCTGCAAGTTAACATAATGTCGCTTTCATACGACAGCTCACATTTAGCTATGAAGAAGTTTGCCCTATGCGAGCGAGAGAAACATGTTGGGAGTGAGGTGCAAATATGATGCATTGGTCCCTTCAACTTCACCTACACCCGCCGATCCTTTACACCTCGCTTCGCCCTCCACGACGTCGTACTGTGTATAGAAGTATCATATGGCATTTATGTATGTATAACGGAATATATTTATGCCATGACCGCAGATCTGTATTTCAAGCTTCAGCACGACTAACGGGGATGAATGACAAGCATATCGAATGTCGACCGCCTGCTTTACACCTCGTAGGTTTGCTAGGGCCGATGCAGAGCTAAAACGAGTTCGGGTTTGTTTGATCAACGCACGATGGCTTAGTGTGACAGCGCCGATATTTATATCTCTTTCCCGGGATGTTTTTTCTTCCAACGAACGCTATAGCTCATTTACGGGAAAGCCAAAACAAGGAGCTGCTATGTTACTCAGGCAACATAACAAGATATTGTGACCAACTTGACGGGCAATGAATGGGCCTGTTTCAAGGACGCTACTTATTTGAAGTACTTTTCCCTCCCTACAAGCAGTTGGAAATTAAACAAACGTTCATGGTAACTCAAGTGCCTATAGCACCGCTCTGAAGCCTGTTTTCATTCGGATACTTTTGTACTACTACCGAGTAAGCAAGATTGATCCTGAAACGGTCTGGTCTAGGTTCTCGTAATGGCTAAACATATCGCTAAAACTATGCGGCACCTGCGATCAATCTTCTGGCCGATTATATTTCGTCCGAATTTTATTGCTTACATGCTCGTGAGCATTGGACGATTTTGCTGACCTTCTAAGCCAATCGCTTGTGTGGTGACAGCTCGCGTATATCAAGCAGTCATGTGATAAAATAAGAGAACATTGTTTAACAGCTATCGTTTGCATTACCTATATATAGCACGTATTATTTATAATATGTTACGTTATATGCTTTTAGAACGTGCTGTTAATTTTTCTCTGTATTCAATTCAAAGTTGAACTGTTCAGCTGTGAAAGTTGCCAAGCAATAAAAACATGTTATCGATATGCGTTCTAGCAGTGTAGTGAGTCAACAGCACTTCACTTTCGACGCCTCTACGGCGCTCAGTCTCAGCCAAATGTGACATTACATTGAAGTTAGCGGAAATCCACTGCTCTGGCTCACTGCCAGATCTGGAGTGTGCGTTCGTCTGTGCATTATGTTTACATCGTAACTTTCTTCCTTCTGCTGCCAGAAGGGAACCTTTAGTGAGGGATAGTTCACGACGAAGCTGAGATACCACCAGCGACCGCTACCATAATACCCTTGCCTGATCGCTCAGACGCATGTGGAGGGATGGCGAATGGAGGCTGCGTGGTTTGCCAGCTTTTTTTGCTGTAGGTAGCTTGAGCCAAACGCTGAATCGGCCTATTGGACGTTCCCATCTAAATCGCTTACGACTCCCTCAGGACTCCTAGCCTTTGCACCTGGCCAATTCATGCTCCTGGAGCTGCTCTTCGCGGTCTCTTGCAACCAAAGAATCGCCAGACTCAATCGTTATTTGAATCTCCTAGGTTTTTAGGTCTCTCGTGCACTGGCCGCCCGTACTCGAGCTAATTGGAGACAACAACAATTCCGAGAAAGATTGTCACTGGCGTTGATGAAAAAAGTAAAACGGGTAGTTAGCTATCAGCCTTAGCTTACATTCTTTGGGTACAACATTGACAATGATTCTGTAGAAAAACAGACAGATGCACTAACTAGAGCTGGACTAGATCGGAAGAACCCATTCAAAGTAACCGATTGAAGGCAATTGTACATAGAACAACTAGAATCTCTAATTTGTACACTTAATGATGCAAAACCAAATCGCTGTATAATGAAATTGGCAACCTCAATTCTCTTAACCTCTTTTTAATACTGTAGGTGTAAAAACGATACAACTGTACTCAGAGATGACAATAATGACGATGAAAATGCAGAGCTCAATTAGAAAGCTGCGATATAGCCATAGGAAAAATAGGACCCCTTTGCAAAATTTGAGAGCGTCATTAGCATCACCCTTAGATCGTTTCTTGGTCAGTTGTACGGGCCGCTCTACCTGTCCATCGATCTGATGACTCACTCAGGCTTGATGCGTTTGAAGTCGGGTTTTACTGTTCTATCCCAGTTTTCCTCAGTCGTCCAGCACAGCGAACGATTATTTGTAGGAGCAGAACATCGGGGTAAACCGGCGACCAGACCCGGTCGATCGAGTCATATTGTAAAGCAGTGCTTCGAAGCAAAGCAATGCCACTAAATATATTAAGCACGCCTTGATGATATATATATATATATATATATA